>SNQJ01S0027501.1:4472-23340 GCA_010110895.2 Picea sitchensis | reverse complement strand
CTTAGTTGGTTTTCAAGATCATGGGGACTCCTTGCCATAAGAACGATATCATCAGCATAAAAAAGAATATTGATGACTATACCAGTGAGTGTAGGGCCAAAACAACCTGCTTTTTCCAAACATTCTTCTAATTTATCAATGTATATGCCAAAAAGGGTGGGGGACAAAGGACAACCTTGTTTGACTGGGATATTGCACTTAATTATAATTAGCTTTATGTTTTATAAATGAGCATTTTGGGACTTTTTGTTTGTCATTTGATTTCTATAATTAGAAAGGTAGGTAAGATAATTTTATGATAAATAATAATATAACTTTAAATATTTTAAAACTATAATTTTAAGGAAACATTATCATTATTTAAGTTTTATATAACAACAAATTAATTAAGAATTTTATCAATATGAGATTAATGACTTTCATTATAGAAAATTTCAAAGATATTAAATTTTATGTTTTAAATAAAAGATTTTCAATATTGAGAATTTCATTTTTGTTAATTGGATTTTAAATTATATTTTTAGAATTTAAGAAAGAAAATTTAAATCATAAAAATATAGGTGTATTTAATATTCTTACCAAGTTCTCAATGAAATATATAGATTTTATTTATTAAAACTAATGAATAGTTATAATATTTTATATCATTATGTATGACTAATAATTATAATATGATTATGATGATGATGATGATGATGATGATGACATAATCGGTCTATGGGACCTTAAAAGGGTAAGGGATTACATGCAATTCTTTAGAATTTTGTTTATGTGCTTGAAAAGCGTCAAGAAAATCTTTCCAAGGTCACCATAGTTTTGTTGAATTAAAATGTTAGGAAGGTTCCTAGTGTGACAAATATTTTGAAGTTGAGATCTAATAAAACTAGACAATCTAAAGGAAACTGTTTTTCATCTTCAACCTTCTTAGTATCACAAAGGTGACAAACTCTTTCATCCCAAGCAGTTTTAGGAATCGAGCAATGCCCCATTTCACTACGAAGCTCATGAAAATTTGTTTTTATCTTAGCAAGGGTTATTTTTTTCTTTACACTTGTTAAAACATAGAGATAATTTTGATCTTCTCAATTAGGGTTAATTACATCCTTATAATACCTTAATTTTCCTTTTTCCTCTAACTCTTTATCACACCACATTTTCTACCTAAATTTGTATTTAATGATATTTTTAATAATATCCCTATTATGAAAAATGGTGTCTTCCATGATTCCCCAATAGCTTGGACAAGACTGGGCATCTTTATGGCATCTTCACTTGAGTCCAAGGTGGTTACGACTAGATTTTGAAGCAATTTTATGAATCCTCATGTCTTCCATGTTGTTGAACTTGTTCTTATATATTAGGTATCTAGTCATAGTCATGCTCTCAATGGGGGGAATGATTGTCTCTAAGAGGAGGAAGTGACAGAGCATATTTCCTTTAATTTTGAGATTATAGGTTACAAAATTCTTTCGTATTTTCTCTATATTTCTCAAGGATTCACGAGAGATATTGCATCCCAAGACTTCACTCTCAAACACAAGTTTCTTCTTATCCCATATCCAAAAATCGACTGATTTACAATTTTTTTCAAGCAGATGATAAGCTTTCCATCCCCCAATAATCATTTTCTCAAAGCTATAATTCTAGTTGAGCTTGTTGTCAATATCAATGCGAATATTTGTATGAAGTCACTTCCTCCAATTTGTTGTTGTCATATACGAAGGTATCATAAGTGATCTTATATGATTTAATGATGATGACCTTAGTCTTGTTAGTATTCACAGTAATACCCATATTGGAGAAACAATACTTGAGGATTCTTAGTTCGTTTTCAATATCGTGGGGACACCTTGTAATCAGAATGATAGCATTAACATAAAGGAGAATATTGATGACTATTCCAATGAGAGAAGGGCCGACACAACCTCCTTCTTCCAAGAAATATTCCATCTTGTCAATGTATATGCAAAGGAGGGTAGGGAACAAGGGAAAAACTTGTTTGACTCCAGTACTACAATTGATCTCTTTCGAGCAACCCACAATGTTCTTAAACTTGACAATAATCTTTTCATAGATCATTATTGCAGCTTCCCTCAACTTGAAAGGAACTTTTATCGCTTCCGACCTATTCCAAAGGTTTTTCCTGGGAATCATGTCAAAATCTTTCCTAAAGTCAGGAAAAAAACAAAAGAGTTTGGTTTTATTATTGAAGAACTCCTTTCCATTGATCCTAAAGGTAACAAGATGGTCCACATTTGAACGATATCTCCTAAACCTGGCCTGGCCTTTAGCTCTTTTACCATGAATTTCTATCCAAAGGCTAATCTTCTTTTCCAAAATAACTCCATAGAGATTGGATAAAATCGAGCTAATCATAACGGTCCTATAATCGAGCTTGTGTATGTGAGGGATGAGGATATGCCCTCCAATTTAAAAAAAATCATCTTGGTAGTCTTCAATGTCATTTTCTTTCCCATTTACAAACCGCTTAACCCCAAACTCTATGTCATCCAAAGAAAAAACTCCATCCCTTGTAAGGACAATAGGAATGGTGTCCATGGCATCACTGAACTCATAAAGAATTTTAAGGTAGCAATTCCAGTACCTTAAGGGGATCATATTGTTTTATTTAGTATTGCAGATTAGAAATTTCCTCGAGAACCTCTTAGGATCAAGCTTAAATAGTTGTGAAACATTCTCCTTCCTTTTATTGATATAGTACCTTTTTTTCCTTTTAACTAGGGATTTGTTCGTATTGATCTTGTAAATTTTTAAGGACTCATTAGAAGCATCCCTGATGTATTTCCTAGCAAATTTACATTATTTATCGTAGAAAGGGTTAGTCGTTCTATTATTATTTTTACAGGACACATTGAAAGGGAACGTGTTGATAGAAGTGGAAAGGGTAGTTGTAAAATTTTGGTAGAAGTCTTCAATGTTGTCCTTATAAGTTAGGAGATGTAATTCACTATTTAAATTCTTTAAGAAAATTTCATCTTTACATATTTCAAAGAGAAGTTTCCTTTGATTATTAGAATTCTCTTAAATGATGCTCATGTGCATGACAAGGTTTAGAGTTAGGGATAAATTTCTATGATCATAATTGGGTTCATGGTCATTTTGATCATTTGAAAGGTCAAAATTTGCTATATCAAAGTTGAGTTCATGATCATTTAAAAGGTCAAAAGTTTCTATTTGGTTGGAAACATGGATATTAGATATCACGTAATCTACAACACTACTACTTAACCCATGAATACAAGTCATCCGGTTGGAATTTGGTCACTTCATAATATGGTTACAATATAAATTATTATATTAAATTAATAATTATTTTATTTAAGTATTTTTCTTTCTCATTTTTGTTTTTATTTTTTAAAGTTTCATATTGAATAAGAGATATGTATAACTTGTAATATTAAAATAATAAAATATTAATACAAAAATATTTGTTAAATTTTAATGAGGGAATATAGTCTAAGCGGGCCTAATGGTTGAGAACATGTGTTTCCTTTTCAGACCTCATAAGTTCAAATCCAGAGGGGGGTAGGGTATGTATACCTTCGTGATGATAATGTGTTCACACATGAACATGCACTCATTCATGAGCTTCTAGCCTCATCATTATTGTAAATCTCATGAAGTTTGTTAACTCAATGTTAACTAGGTGTTCTTAAGAACATGTGTTAACGTTTTTACATTCCTAAGAATGTATCCTCTAACTCCCATGAAGGTTGTTAACCCAAGGTTAATTATATGTTCTTAAGAACATGTGTTAATGTGTGTATATTCCTAAGAATGTCTCCACACACATTCTTATAATGTTAATTTGGGAAAAGGTTATGATTTATTTTCCAAATCATTGTATGATTCTATTAAGGTGGTCATTGATTGGTTCTCAGTAAATATTTCATTGAAATTGATTTTTTTTATATTTCATAATTTTTTTTAAATATAATAAAAATGAATAAAAAAATTATGTTATTAAATGTAGCATACTTAATTAAAAATTTTCATACTTAATTAACATGGAGCACGCACTTGAAGAAAAAACAAACACCAGCTTAAAATAAATAAACAAAAACATTGAAATTGATGTAGGGTTAACGTCATTAAGAATCCTTATACAAGACTTAGGAAATGCTATAAAGCCCTCGTGTCTCTTACTAGGCACATGTGTCTTTCACTAGCCACATACATAATGTCATTGTTACAACTATTGCAAATACCCAATGCCACTTAATACCCTTTTTTTATTGTTTAGGGCTACAATGTTTGGCAATTTTAAGACGAGTCTAGAAAACAAGCAAGATAGACACCTCAATGTTTCAAAACAACCCTTGCTAACATTGTTTATTGACCCGATAAATGGAACATAGCATGTAGTAAAAAAGAAATGCATTTGTATGGATTGGTGCACCTACCAATCATTTGTAAACAGTTGGATGGACAAGTGTTTCGTGGTTTTTGAAAAATCTCCATGCAATAATAGGGAGGTGACTTTGTATTTCTTCAGGAAATTATGGGTTGATTTTTTTTTATGTCACCATGTCAATTAATTTGACATTAGTGAACTCCAAGGGGTGGGTCATGGGTCTTCATAGAATAGAAAAAGTGATAGGTGTAACCCATTACTAGGTCCTCGTCCTCTTAGGTGGAGGCCTATCCCCCATGCCTACCATCCTCCCATAAAAGAAAACATTAGCTAATAGTAGTAGGTCCACTAGACCTTTACCAATATTATGGATTGATTCTGGAGCACCATGAACTTCCTATCCAATATTCACACTAGGTGGACCTGGAACTGTCCCCCATGCTAGAACTAGATCACAGTACAATCAACTACATGGTTAGGATGAAACATATGCTTTTTAAGAAAAGATGCATGAAATACATTATGTATGCATATGAACATAGGAAATGCAATCATGTATGCAACATGACCAATATTCTCTAGGATTACAAATGTTCCAAAATATCTTTCTGCAAGTTTTTGGAATCTTCCAAATTTCAATGAACTCTTATTAGCTTGCACTTTCAAGAGAACAATCTTTCCCACTCTTAGTTCTCTATGTGTTCTTCCATTGTCTGCATAACATTTTTTCTTGTGAAATCTTCAAATTTTGTTTCGGTAGAAATATTCTAGGAAAAATTTGTTGGGTATGTGTTATATTCTTTGCATGTGTGTGCGTGGGCGTGTCACATAGGAAAACTGTTTTCTGCTATTTTTAGCGGATTTTACTATTTTTAGTGCTTTTCTAAATTAATCTTGGATTAAGGGATTAGGGTTTTGGTATGATCGAGCATTACTAACATTCACGTGTTGCTTTTGTGTTTGGGTCCAAACAAAACGACATAAATGAGCATGTTCAAATTGAATTTGTGGGTGAAATTAATCCTTCTGGTATGGATTTTTCTCATATTTTTACTCCCAAAGTCGATGCTACAAAACTCAGTTTGAGATGTATATATGAGTTGTAAATTCTCTAAGTTTTACGATTTGGAAAAATGGGTTGTAATAAATATTTCAAATATAGACAAAGGGTTTTTAAGTGTTTTTTTTCGAGGATTTAACATACATAGTGTTGTTTCTTAATTTATACTCTAAGGCTTTAAAGTATAATGTCAAAGCATGTGAAAAAGGTAGAGAGAGCTAAGGAATAAAGTGTCATTTTTAAAAAGATAAGCTATGGCTGATTTCTTAACTCTTTTTGTCTAGCTTCCCAGTGTTCCTCAATGCTAATATCAAAGTACAGTCATGTCTCATAAAAGGTACAGTCATGAGGGATAAATATTTAAAAGATCAATTTCTTTGTTTTTTAAGGTTTGCTATTTTTGTTTTGAATTATGTAAGAAGAAATTACAAAACTTTGAATTAATAGTATGACAAAATTAAAAGTTGTTTCTTATAGAGTTAAATTTGGGAGAAAAAATATGCATGAAATGAAAGAAAAACAGAGTTGTTGAACAATGTGAGGCATCAATTAAATAGAAATCTTTCTTTGGGACAAAAGAAGAAATTAGACAAGGAAAAATTTAATGAAGCATATGATATTGGAATATAATACATGTGGATAGATAAAACTTTCTTTGAATTTTTATAAGAGAGTCTTCAATCTCTTTATCAACAAACTTAATTTATTGCAATTTTAAGTTTTTCTTCACCAACCACCTGTCTATTAGGGTAACATCAATTTCTTCTAGTTGTGAAATTTCCATATGAATTTCAATCAAGTTCTCTTTGAAATTCCATATGTAGTGTTGTATGTTGATGACATGTTGTTGGTAGGAACTAACATGGATGTTATCAAGGAGGTGAAAGCACATCTATCATCCAAATTTGACATGAAGGATTTCAGTGTTGCTAACTTCATTCTAGGAATGGAAATTAAAAGAGATGGTGCAAATAGGAAACTATGGTTGAATCAAAGAAAATATGTCGAGACGATATTGTAGAGGTTTAGTACACATGGAAGTTAACCAATCAAGGTTCCTATTCCTATAGGTGTAAAGTTAGATATAGAAAGAAGAAGAGGACATGTCCCATGTTATGTATGCTAGTGCAGTTGGCAGTTTGATGTACGAAATGGTCTGTATTAGAGCAGACATTGCACATGTAGTGAGAGTTTTGAGTAGGTATATGTCAAAACCAGGGAGGGAGGAAGTAAAGAGGGTCTTCGTGTATTTGCATGACACTACCAATTATGGACTGTGCTACCGGGTAAGACAAGGATTGGACAGAGTGGAGGACATTCATGGATTTGTTGATGCAAATAGGGCTAGAGATCTCGATGTAGAATACCTACAAGTGGGTATGTGTTTAACTTATTTGGAGGAGAAATCATTTGGATGAGAAAAATACAGGTTTTAGTGGCACTCTCAACTAGAGAAGTTGAAAACATGGCAAGTGTTCAGGTATTGGGTTTGTACAACAAGCAGTGAGATTAGATTGTGATAGTCAGAGTGAAATATTCCTGGCAAAGAACCCAAATTATCATTCGAAGACAAAGCATATTGATGTTCAGTATCACTTTGTGAGAGACATGGTTGAGGAAAAGAAGGTGTTGCTGGAAAATGTTCACACTTTGAAAATGTTGTAGATTCATTGACAAAGTCTATGAGCACATAAAAGTTGTCATGGTGTAGAGTAACAATGGGCATTCCTGCCTTGGATTGTTGACTATATAATCCTGTGGACCCGTGGATGCAAAGAAAACAACAAGTGGGAGAATGGTGGGTATGTTTTATATTCTTTTCATGCATGTGTGTGGATGTGGCAGACTATGGTGAATGGTGAAATTCGAGATATAATGAATATAAGAGAGGTTTTCCCGAGTTGAGTGTTTCCAGTATAAATCTCTATGTACTATGCATATGAGCCATTGATTAAATTATGTTTTTATTAAGAATGTATATGAATTGTTTACTTCACAAGTTTATTATTACGCAAAGAAAGTAAACATAATGGTCCATATCACATACAAACATAGAAGGGATAATAATGAAAAAATACAGTTATATTGAGAGAGTATCACTTCTACATGAGGGATGATAAGTGCCATGAATTAGTGTCACAAACCCTAATTTTGTTTTTTTAATTAGCATAAATGCAAATTACAGATCACATTAGTATACCACATCCTAGGGTTTCTGTAGGTTTATATTCATCGATCATAAAGATAAAACCTATAGTAATTTTAAATTATTATATTCATTCTTGACATTAAACATTTACATAAAAAAAAACCTTTCAAATGGACTAACTTAATAACATTATAAAGCCTTTTCAAAAATGCATTATAAATACTTCAATTAATAATAAATATGCATATATGTTTTAAACTTACATAATAATCTTATCAAATGTTAACATTATAAGCTTAATTCCTTCAATTAATATATATATATATATAAATTGAAGGAATTAAAATTATAATGTTAACAATCTTGTTTATATATATATCCTTAGAATAACATAATCTGATTTAGCTAAATCACACATATTATATAAACCTAGAACGAAAATTAGGGTATATGAGGTTTGTTTTCCTTATACCAAATTAAACTAAAATAAAAACTATGTTCTGATGACAAAACTGTGCATTAATCCACACTTCAATATAATTGAATTTATCCACTATATGATGTTAACAGTTGTTACTATTGTCGTCCTTTGCAAAGTTAAGTGGGAAACAATTAGCGATGGGGTGGTGAAGTCCTGTCGATTTTTAATGAGAAAGGAATACAGCAAGATTTTTTTCCTCCTTAACACATGTTACCCTGATCCATCACCACCTGGAGGGAGTACCGAATCGTGGTTTCAACGATAGCTTGGGATTCTTATGAGGTTTGTCTAAATACACTGATCTTCCAGATCCTCTCGTGAACTCGAATCCGCTCGATGAAGTTTTTGATCGTCCAAATCCTCTCGTGAGCTCGGATCCGGTCTGGCAGAAGAGCCCGCTCTCTAGTTTTGAATCCTACAGTTTTCTTGGAGACGGCGGAATTCCAGAAACTAATGGTGGTAAGAATGATTATCCAACCGGATATTCGTATTCATGTTCCACTCCTGAGACAAGCTACAACCTCTTTCCTTGGCTTGATCTTCCAGATCCACTCTGGCAGAAGAGCCAGAGTTTTCTTGATCCGCTCTCTAGTTTTGAATCCTACAGTTTTCTTGGAGACGGCGGTATTCTAGAAACTAATGGTGGTAAGAATGATTATCGAACCGGATATTCGTATTCATGTTCCACACTCCTGAGACAAGCTACAACCTCTTTCCTTGGCTTGATCTTCCAGATCCACTCGTGAACTTGAATGAAATTTTTAATCTTCCAGATCCTCTCGTGAACTCATATCCGCTCGATGAAGTTTTTGATCTTCCAGATCCTCTCGTGAACTTTGATCCGCTCTGGCAAAAGAGGCCGTTCTCCTGTTTTGAATCCTCCCAGGCCGCGATGGTTGAAGAACGCCAGGCCACATTGGTTGGTCAGGTTCTTGGTAAGGATATTGAGGCGGCGCAGGCCGAGCATTTACAGAGTCCTGTTGGCGAAGTGCGTCGGCAATGGACTCTTTTCAGTCCCTCGGAGTCATATGCGGGCTGCTCTAAGCGTTGAAGTTGCAGCTTGTCTCAGGCGTGGAACCATTAGTTTGATAATCATTCNGCGATGGGGTGGTGATGTTCTGTCGATTTTTAATGAGAAAGGAATACATCAAGATTTTTTTTCTCCTTAACACATGTTACCCTGATCCATCACCACCTGGAGGGAGTACCGAATCGTGGTTTCAACGATAGCTTGGGATTCTTATGAGGTTTGTCTAAATACACTGATCTTCCAGATCCTCTCGTGAACTCGAACCCGCTCGATGAAGTTTTTGATCATCCAAATCCTCTCATGAACTCGGATCCCGTCTCGCAGAAGAGCCCGCTCTCTAGTTTTGAATCGTACAGTTTTCTTGGAGACGGCGGTATTCCAGAAACTAATGGTGGTAAGAATGATTATCCAACCGGATATTTGTATTCATGTTTCACTCCTGAGACAAGCTACAACCTCTTTCCTTGGCTTGATCTTCCAGATCCACTCGTGAACTTGGATGAAATTTTTAATCTTCCATATCCTCTCGTGAGCTCGGATCCGCTTGATGAAGTTTTTGATCTTCTAGATCCTCTCGTGAACTTTTATCCACTCTGGCAGAAGAGGTCGTTCTCCTGTTTTGAATCCTCCGAGGCAGCGATCCTGTTTTGAATCCTCCGAGGCAGCGATGGTTGAAGAACGCCAGGCCACAATGGTTGGTCACGTTTGTTGTGGTTGAAACACCCACAGAGATCACACAGAGAAACAAATAAATATGAGCAGATCTGAAACACACATAGACACAGTGTTTACGTGGATGGGACAATGGCATAATCATTATATTAATGAACAGGAGATTACAACCAGCCATAGGCAACTGGCAGCCCCGGAGAGGGCTCAAAGCCCTTGCTCATCTAAATTCATCTAACGCGCACACATATTTAAACAACCTCTCCTTCAGTTACATGAAACTGATTCAATTAATTGTGCCTCTTATAATAGCTGAATGGTTTCAACAATAAACCAAAAATAAATATTGTTGGAAATAACCCTGAACAAACTAGACTAATTAGTTGTCACTTTCCCAACAATCACCACCTTGACAACAATTTACCTGATGTCATTCCTTGTCCATTCATCACCTTCTTGCAAGCTGAAGATAGGTGATACCGGTGCTTTCAAAAAACCGTAGCACCCATTTCACTGCTCCACCTCGATTTACCAAGTGAAATATCTGATCTTCTCATCGCAAACTTATACATTCTTCTAGCATACTATACATGAGACATATCCTCTTTCTTCCTTATAACCAGGAAAAACTTGAAGAAAGATTACAAAAATTAAAGAAGACATTTAACAGTCTCACAAAGGTACATACTGATCCTTCAAACATTTTCCTTGTCTCTATGTATCTCTATGCCCAAGATTTGTTTTACAGCGCCCAGATCCTTCATTTCACGTCCTGACCAACTGAGCCAACCCGCTGATCTTAAACATGCTTGCGCTTGCAACAAGCATATCGTCAACAATCTAAACACCAAGATAGTGAATACCATAAACACAATGGTTATTCCCACTTCTCAGCTCACCATGAAGGAATCAACATCTTGTACAAACTTGTCTCAGCGTACTCTTCAGGCCATACAATGAAAACTTGAGCTTGCAAACAACTCTTTTGTTGCGATCCTGAGCACCTTCAGTGCTCCATCTTGAACACTATGTTCGGGACCTTCGCCAAAAAAACAGACGAAGCTAGCCAAGTGAGTGTATCACCAACTCACCTCTAGGCTACCTTCAATGGAGTGCTATCTCTACCTTAACATGAACATCCCCTTGACCAAATCCGGCCAAGTTGACCAAATGAGCTTACACCGCTCACTTCCAGGCCCATTTCAATGGAGTTACAACTAGCCTTAAAACAGGCTTCATTACATTCAATTACATGGACATTAAACCACGGGCAACATAATATGACCCGAAACCCACCCCTTATCACCTAGATCTACGTCTAGACTTTATCGGTGGAAAAACAGGGATACACATGCCTAAACAAGGTCTTACAGTCATATGCCCATTTACATGCAATTAATTACATTTACAACTCTATAAAAAACACAAACAAATGTTCATATGGTAACTATACCATTACCGTTGTTGTCATTTACCAGCACTTCTCTCGCTGCACAGCTACATCTTGCCATTGCTTTCCCACGGGAGATGCCTTGCTCGCCTTTCCAATTCCAACAAGACAGAATGTGGCCTCCCAAGCTTGCCGCTGGCACTAAACTCCCATAGAGCGGCCCGACCATTGCCTTACTGCACACACAGAGCGGCCTTGCCGTGGATCTGGATCTCTCACCATGAATCCATTGTTACTGATTTCACAAAGCTTATGTGGACTCCCAAGAACCTTTGTTCCCCAAACATTCCAAGCACATAAAGATGCCATAGGACACAGAAGTGCACTGGGGATTCTTCTGTGAACAATTTACGCAGGTTTTGTTCCCTACCTGTGCTTGGAGTTCCCTCAGCCTATTCAAGCAGATACAGGCTCAATGGCCCTTGCATGTACTCGTACACTAGCATCTTCTCCCCACCATTGATACAATAGCCGAGGAGACCCACGAGGTACCGGTGTTGAACCTTGGTAAGGACAGCGATCTCGGCCTAGAACTCACTCAGCCCCTTGTTGCTCACCTTCGCGGCCTCCATCAGATCGACTTCTCTCATCCTCAGCTTGCCGCGCACCTCTTCCTACTGTTGAGGCGGCCTTGCCGCCGATCTGAATGGCCTATGGACGTTGCCTCTAGTGAGCTCGTCATCCTTATTCACTCACAACAATCTCCCAAATCATGGTTTTGCCTCACGCGGACCTCACACGATCTCCAGAACGACTACTCCAGCATCGAGCATGTCCTCGAGGGTCTTCAACCATACTGGTATTTTCTATTGCGGCGTTCGATCTGCACCTTTGAGCAATGTTCCAGCAGATCTAGGCATTAAAATCATCGATTTGCAAATCTAGGAACAAATCCAACCTTTTTCCACTGCCAGAGGTCATCCCACTCACTTTCTTCATATAATTCTAAAAAATCTCCTTAGCACAAAGCCAAGCACCTGATCTACAGATCCATGCATTTCCAGTGCATTCCAGGCACACCTACTGTAATTTCACGTCCGCTACAGCCTCCTCCATCACTAGCCAAAGATTTGATCTGCGGCCGTCCCTTGGCTCCACCAACACGGTCAAAGAACTTCACAAAGCTGACCGACAAAAGCCAAAAAACATGTTTACAGTAGAGTGGCAGTTTCTATTCCCCATGATGTGGTGGGAACTGCCTGCAATATGCACGCAAAGTATCATGCTAGTGGTACTGCATTCAGCCCCGTTCTTTGGGATCATCCCTGGTTCAGTAGTTTGCATGCACCCTACAGATCTGCTATATGCACACGCAAGGCCATTTGAAATCTGCCTAGACTTCTCTCTATGGCTTCACGTCCTCTAAACTTCAGTTCTCTCATCTGATGCTCACCAACCAGATCACCACCCCATTACACAGGTGGCCTCTATACACAGGCAGAGACAGATCTATCCAATTATGTTGTTGTTCCTCCTTTTCACTAAGCGCAGGAAGCTCTCTCCTTTGCAGGGCTTCTTGAACCATCCATGGTGGCTCATCTTTTTCATAGCCACGGATCTATTCTCCTCCATGCTCTCTCTGGAAAAAACTGCACTCACTTGGTCTTATGGCATTCTATCATCATGCCTCCAACTCTACCATTTGTTAGGAAAACTTCAACCGCCTTCTATAATCCTGGAATCCATCAACCATGCACCTGAAGACGCTACCGTCAGCCACTGCCTTCATGATCCCGAGCAGATTTGGCAGAAAAGGTTTTCGACGACCTCCAGCAGATCGGACCTCCAACAAATCAAGCACCGACTCCACGACCTCTTCTCTCTGCCATCTATCTCCAAATAACGGGCAGAGAGGATTGTGAGCTCCACATCCACGCTGTCTCTCCCGATCTCATCTTCTGTAGTCAAATCACAGCACAACTCAGCTTTTTCTCCTCACCGTCCCTGTGGTTCCTCTTCTGCGTCGGACTTGGCTCTCACGCCAAGTATAAGTACATGGAGTACACTCTGACAACAAGTTCCTCCATGAATCCTTCACCAAAGTATTCCCACTCTGGCACCTCCACTACCTTCTCACTAAAGCGAAGCAGCGTGGCACCTCCACCAATATGGCTCCACCTTGAACAACGATCTGTCATACACAGCCGTAATGGCTCTCCAACAAACATACAATAGTGATGGCTCTCGTCTCTTCTATGAAGCTTTCTCACTCACGCTGCGATGAGAACAATGTCTCTGCGTTCAATCCAGAAGTGCAACCTGATGGCTTTCAACAACAATTAATCATCTCAATCACTCGGTCCTTGTGACCCTGGCCCTGATGGTCGTGTGGTTTTCCATAAGAACCACCCGCAGGCAGCCTCACAATCCATGGCCCTGGTCCCGTGGCTTTGGCTTTCGAAAAACTTCGGGGTCCTCTCTGCAACCTGTCAACCGCCCTTCTCCTCTCTGGATTCCCACATGTTCATAACTTTCCCTTGCATTCTCCAATTGACAAGCAAACAACCAGATCGATGAACATAACAGAGATCCTAGTGGCCTCTACCGACTTGGCATATCTTCAGTCTGAGCGGCTTCTCCACAAGTGTGGACAATTCTAGATGTCATATGCATCCACTGGCACATACCTGATCTCTGCACCAATTATTATCCTTAACTGTCGGATCCAACAACTATGTTGCAGCACACGAAGTTCTACTTTCTGCATCTTGCCCACATAGGCAACCTTCTCCACTGCAGCACAACCTTCAACCAGAAAGCACCCAGGCTCTCTATGAGGCATCGCGTTTCCACTCCCCAAACCCGGTGATTCGCTTAAGCCGATCTCTACACACTTGTGCGTCCTCTTCTGTTGTGATCTTCTCCTGCAACATCCACCCAGTGATCTTAACACAATCGCTCTGATACCACTTGTTGTGCTTGAAACACCCACAGAGATCACACAGAGAAACAAATAAATATGCACAGATCTAAAACACACGTAGACATAGTGTTTACATGGTAAAACCCTCAGAGTGAGGGAAACATCCACGGAACAATGGCAGAATCATTATATTAATGAACAGGAGATTACAACCAGCCATAGGCAATTGGCAGCCCCGGAGAGGGCTCAAAGCCCTTGCTCATCTAAATGCATCTGATGCACACATATTTAAACAACCTCTCCTTCAATTACATGAAACTGATTCAATTAATGTTGCCTCCTATAATAGATGAATGGTTTCAACAATAAACCAAAAATAAATATTGTTGGAAACAACCGTGAACAAACTAGACTAATTAGTTGTCACTTTCCCAACAAGGTTCTTGGTAAGGATATTGAGGCGGCGCAGGCCGAGCATCGGAGTCATATGCGGGCTGCTCTAAGCATTGAATTTGCAGCTTGTCTCAGGCATGGAACCATTGGTTTGATAATTATTCTCACCACCATTAGTTTTTGAAATACTGCAGTCTCCAAGAAAAGTGATAAAATTTTCCATCCATTGTGAGTCCATGAGAAAAGTGATAAATTCTTTCATCCACTGTGAATCCAAGATTAAAAGATCAACAGATCCTTCTACTAAAAAACAATACCCACCTGAAGAGCAAACATCAACTTGAACAATAGTGTTGCTAGAGTCTTCTTTTATAGTTCAAGTCCCGCCGTGAGGTATATAGAACGGTCAAATTACTGGTCACGGACCAATTTGCCCCTCAAATACGGGTAGGGTTAAAAATCTCAGTAAACCGTCAATTTCTTTCTTTAAAACTGGTTAAATAGACATTAGAGTAATAAAAATTATCAAATTTGACTCGTTTAACAGTTTGAAATTTCAACCCTGTCAACTCCTATATACCCTTTGAGTTTTTTTCAACTCCTATATACCCTTTGAGTTTTTTTCAACTTCCTTTTCTTTTCTTTTTTCTAATGAGGAGAGACAATATTATCAACTATTCTGTTAAGCAGTATTGAATGTCGAGTAAAATACAGTTAGTGGATATTCATCATTCTTAATATAATAATCTCAATTTAAATAATTATTTATATAAATTTTATATTTAATATAATTTAATTGAAATATTAAAAAAGAAAATTGAGCAACAATTATTTAATAATATATAAAAAAATTATAAATATAAATAATATTAATAAGAAATCAATATAAATATTAGAATGTTTATGTAATTACAATATGAAATATAAATAAATAGAAATATTATTAAATAGAAATAATGGGTAAACTTGTTATAAACCATATTAATAAATATATATATAATATTGTATTATATACATAAAAATATTTTCACATATTAATAAAAAAATAATATAAATATTATATTATAAGTAGTTTTTTGTTTCATAAATATTATAATTCGCTTTCTGTTTTATAAATAAGTATGTGAGGCTTTCTTGTTTTTGTCATTTGATTTCTATAATTAGAAAGATAGGTAAGATAATTTTATGATAAAAAATAATATAATTTTAAGTATTTAAAAACTATAATTTTAAGGAAACAATATCATTATTTAAGTTTTATATACCAACAAATTAATTAAGAATTTTATCAATATGAGATTAATGACTTTCATTACAGCAAATTTTAAAGATATTAAATTTTATGTTTTAAATAAAAGATTTTCAATATTGAGAATTTTATTTTTTTTAATTGGGTTTTAAATTATATTTTTAGAATTTAAGAAAGAAAATTTAAATCATAAAAATATAGGTGTATTTATTATTCTTACCAAGTTTTCAATGAGATATATAGATTTTATTTATTAAAACTAATGCATAGTTATAATATTTTATATCATTATGTATGACTAATAATTATAATATGGTGATGATGATGATGACAGAATCGGTCTATGGGACCTTAAAAGGGTAAGGGATTACTTGCAATTATTTAGAATTTTGTTTATGTTCTCGAAAAGCATTAAGAAAATCTTTCCAAGGTCACCATAGTTTTGTTGAGTTAAAATGTTAGGAAGGTTCCTAGTGTGACAAATATTTTGAAATTGAGATGTAATCAAACTAGACAATCTAAACGAAAGTGTTTTTCGTATTCAACCTTCTTAGTATCACAAAGGTGACACACTTTTTCATCCCAGGCGGTTTTAGGAATCGAGCAACGCCCAGTTTCACTACGGAGCTCATGAAAATTTCCTTTTATCTTAGCAAGGCTTATTTTTTTCTTTACACTTGTTAAAACATAGAGATAATTTTGATCTTCTCAATTAGGGTTGATTACATCCTTATAATATGTTAATTTTCTTTTTTCCTCTAACTCTTTATCACACCACATTTTCTCCCTAAATTTTGATTTAATGATATTTTTAATAGTATCCCTATTATGAAAAATGTTGTCTTCCATGATTCCCCAATAGCTTAGCCAAGACTGGGCATCTTTATGCCATCCTCACTCGAGTCGAAGGTGGTTACGATTGGACTTTGAAACAATTTCAGGAAGCCTCTTGTCTTCCATGTTGTTTAACTTGTTCTTATATATTAGGTATCTAGTCATAGTCATTCTCTCAATGGGGGGAATGATTTCCTCTAAGAGGAGGATGTGACAAAGCATATTTCCTTTAATTTTGAGACTACAGGTTACAAAATTCTTTCGTATTTTCTCTATCTTTCTCAAGGATTCATGAGAGATATTGCATCCCACGACTTCACATCCATATAGAATAACATGTGTAACAAGAGTCTCAAAGAGGAGTTTCTTCTTATCCCATATCCAAAGATCCACTGATTTACAATTTTTTTCAAGCACATGATAAGCTTTCCATCCCCCAATAATCCTTTTCTCAAAGCTATAATTCTAGTTGAGTTTGTTGTCAATATCAATGCGAATATTTGTATGAAGTCACTTCCTCCAAGTTGTTGTTGTCATATATGAAGGTATTATAAGTGATCTTCTATGATTTAATGATCAGGACCTTAGTCTTGTTAGTATTCACAATAATACCCATATTGGAGAAAAAATACTTGAGGATTCTTAGTTGGTTTTCAATATCATGAGGACTCCTTGTAATAAGAATGATAACATTAGCATAAAGGAGAATATTGATGACTATACCAATGAGATTAGGGCCAACAAAACCTCCTTCCTCCAAGAAATATTCCATCTTGTCAATGTATATACAAAAGAGGGTAGGGGACAAGGGAGAACCTTGTTTGACTCCAATACTACAATTAATCTCTTTGCAACTACCCACAATGTTCTTAAACCTGAAATTAATGCTCTCATAGATCCTTGTTGCAGTTTCCATCAACTCGAAAGGAACTTTTATCTCTTCCAACCTATTCCAAAGGTTTTTCCTCGGAATCATGTCAAAATGTTTCCTAAAGTCAACAAAAAAACAAAAGAGCTTGGTTTTATTATTTCACAACTCCTTTGCATTTATCCTAAAGGTAACAATATGGTCCACATTTGAACGATATCTCCTAAACCTGGCCTGACCTTTAGCTCTTTTACCATGAATTTCTATCCAAGGGCTAATCTTCTTTTCCAAAATAACTCCATAGAGCTTGGATAAAATCGGGCTAATCATAACGGTCTTATAATTAGAGGGAATGTTCCTATCCCCATTTTTAAAAATAGGAAGAATGTGGCTTTGCATCAAAGGTTTAGGGAATCTCTGCTTAACTATTAAATTGAAGAGCTTGTGTATGTGAGGGATGAGGATATGCCCTCCATTTAAAAAAAAATCATCGTGGTAGTCTTCAATGCCATTTCCTTTCCCATTTACAAACCGCTTAATCCCGAACTCTATGTCATCCAAAGAAAAAACTCCATCCCTTGTAAGGATAATAGGAATGGTGTCCATGGCATCACTGAACTCGTAAAGAATTTTAAGGTAGCAATTCCAGTCCCTTAAGGGGATCATATTTTTTTATTTAGTATTGCAGATTAGAAATTTCCTCCAAAACCTCTTAGGATCAAGCTTAGATAGTTGTGAAAGCTTCTCCTTCCTTTTACTGATATAGAACATTTGTTTCCTTTTAATTAGGGATTTGTATGTATTGATCTTATAAATTTTTAAGTACTTATTAGAAGCATATTATTATTTTTACAGGACACGTCAAAAGAGAACGTGTTGATAGAAGTGGAAAGGGTAGTCGTAAAATTTTGGTAGAGGTCTTCAATGTTCTCCTTATAAGTTAGGAGATGTAATTCACTATTTAAATTCTTGAAGAAAAAGTCATCTTTACTTTTTTCAAAGAGAAGTTTCCTTTGATTATTAGAATTCTCTTCAATGATGCTCATGTGCATGGCAAAGTTTAGAGTTAGGGTTAAATTTATATGATCATAGTTGGGTTCATGGTCATTTTGATCATTTGAAAGGTGAAAATTTGCTATATCAAAGTTGAGTTCATGGTCATTTTGATCATTTGAAAGGTGAAAATTTGTTATATCAAAGTTGAGTTCGTGGTCATTTAAAAGGTCAAAAGTTTCTATTTGGTTGGAAACACGGATATTAGATATCACATAATATACAACACTACTACTTAACCCATGAATACAAGTCATCCGGTTGGAATTTGGTCACTTCATAATATGGTTACATTATAAAATTACTATATTAAATTAATAATTATTTTATTTAAGTATGTTGTTTTCTCATTTTGGTTTTTATTTATTAATGTTTCATATTGAATAACAAATAT
>SNQJ01S0027500.1:160551-172266 GCA_010110895.2 Picea sitchensis | reverse complement strand
TGACTATATTGATGCTACCGGGTAAATGGTATGTTTTGTGCTCAAGTCCATTACTTGTAAATACCTCTCTAGCTAGGAGGGAGTGTTAATATTATGGTAGCTGCGGGAGGTATTTACCTCTACATGTGAACCTGACGAGAATAAAAGACTTCGGGAAGCAAGAGAAACCCTAATGAATTGGCTAATAACCCTAGAAGCCTTGTCGGCTCAAGAATATAATTTATATTAGGCTATTAGCCTCCAAGAGAAGAAGTCGGCCAGAAATAATAATGATATACTGAACAGACACATACCCAGAAGGAGAAGTCGGCCCCAACAAACTGGCAGGATTACTATAAATACAGGGCACCAGTTCTCATTTGACAGCATCTCAGGACTGCAGTTTTCCCAGTTGGTGCGCACTGCAGTTGCAATTGGTGCACAGGTTTGGAGGAGGGTTGCAGGTGCAGCTGCAGCAGCAACTAGTTTTAGTATTGGCTTTGATATCTCTTGGTTAGGGTTTGGAAGATCTAATCAGTCTTTTGTGTTGCGCTATCCTTGGGGAGAGATGCACTGCTCTTTGTTTGGCTATATAACCTAGGGTTTGCTTTTGGAGGAATTCTCAAGTCAAGGTTAAGGTGCTCGGAGGGAGGCTTCGACCTGTGGTTGGGTGACGAGGGTATCGTCAATGGTAAAACGAGCACACCATCTTCTATATTCTAATAGGTAGGTCATCTTGCTTTCCATGAATTTGCATCTTGATTGCTCATGTTAGTTTAGATGCATTTTATATTTCATTTTTCTCTACTTGCATATTGATTACACGCTTAGTTTAGAAATTTTTGAAAAAAATGCTAAAATTTTCTTTTCTAGATTAGTTTTTATTTTTGGTTTTGATATGTATATGGACGAAGGGTGATAGAACCACCCTAGATTTTACAATTTTTTGTTTCAGTGTAGGCACAGGTCTACTAGGACATGTTGCGGTTCTCATGCACTCTATGGCGAGCACATGTCCCCAAGTAGGAGCCAAATGTTATCCCCATGTTATGAGATAACTAAGGAGATGATGTCTCAAGGATCTAAGGTTGCAGACATGGAGTACCAAGATATAACATGACCAACAATGTCCACTTGCACATACAGATACCCACCTCACCACCACAACTCTAGGTTGATCATGACGGTATCCACCACATCAACTGGCCTCTGTAAGACATTGGGTCTTGCTCCATGAGGTAAAATTCAGGTATTATGGTGAGTGTCATTTCAATATTTGAGGCATTTGAGTTTGTTACATCTATTATTGCTTTTGATTATGTGACATTTGCTTGGACATTATGCTCTTTGCCCTGTTTTACCTTGGTGGTTGATATTGCACCCTAGTAAGTGGGTCACCCTTAGGGATAGGTATGATACTAGGAGGTCCTTTTGACGAGTCAAATTTCCATTCCTGACCATACTTTCCATTTTCCACACTTCATCCCCTCATATCCTCACCTTTTGGGTTATTCTAGTGTACTAACCCAAGAAGCGGTTGTCCGTCACTTCATGGGAAGAAGGGGTTGAAGGCCCAGAGGCTTGTGGCTGGAAAAAGATAAAATCCTGATTATGAACCTTCCAGATGCTCTCCCAAAGAGGTCTTGAGAGAAATTAAAATCTTCTCCTAAAAAATCAAAGACCTGCTAAATCATATTAACATTATATAAATTTCCCCACTTGTTGAGGTGTGTACACTTATGCGATGCCCCTTTCTTTCCTTGCATTTGACACTTTCTGTACCTCTAGCTTCAAGTGGCATTGTCATACTACCCCCTAAGTTAATCGATTCACCAATAGGGAGTACCCAAAGTTTTGGATTATTAATTAATTAATGGCAATGAATGGGCTTGGAAAAATGATGCAATGAAAACGAAGGTGCATCACACCCTCTACAAAGGAACCCATAAGTGAGACACTACAACCCATTGTATGCCACAAACTCCATGCCAATATTTTTTTTCCCTTCATCCATGACACCTCATCCACATGACTTAGAAGGAGGCACCCTCTGGAAACATCCTTAAACTTGAGGGGTGATTCACCCAATAAGTCGTTTTGTCAACCCTCCCATACCTAAACTTGGTAAATTGCATAAGGTCTTTGAGCATTAGTTTATTTTGATGAGGTGGTTTGGATGTGCTTTCTTGAATGGATCTCTTATTTATTTGACTTAATAATCATGATGCTTTGACTTGAGATCCTTGGAGGGTGTATCCATTTGTCTTTGCAGGACCCAACTAGTTGATAGATTTCGAGGAACACGCCTAGCTTGGGCTTCCATGGGGATTGAAGCCCACTGGTTGGATGCCAAGTCCCCACTTTCCAGATGATGATGACTTACCTTTGGAGGCCTAGAGGACAACATGGAGGACCTTTCCTATCCCTCACATGCCAAACGATTTGCTTGGAGGGGATAAAACGTCACCTTTGAGGAGATGACATCACCATTGGGGCTAGGGTTTGGTGGTGATGGAATTGCTACTTGACATTTGGCATGTTTCGGTGGGAGGAAACTTCAGGAGGCTATAATGCATGAGAGGGAGGCTTTATGAGCCCCAAATACCTCAACCTTCTACTCCAACGACTTGCTCAAAGGGTCAAAATGTCACCCTTAGAGGGGTGATGTCATTTTAGGGTTTCTATTGTACACTTTTTAAGACTTAAATTTGAATTAAAGATGAATTACTTGTGTAAAGGGGAAAAATAAGGGTTGTTGTCCCCTTATTTTTTGCTTACCCTAACTTATGTGGACAAACTATGCTTAAGACATTTTGTATAAATAGAGATCATTTGAATCATAGCTCTCCCATTGTGAGAAGACTAATGGCTAAAATTTTCGCTATACTTGAGATTTTTTTCTCTCTCTCTCTTGAAAATGAATTTTGGTATTATCTCTTGGTGATTGGATGAAGTGAAGTGATGCACACCCCTTGAAGGGTTATGTTCTTGCATTAGATGGTGTTTTTCTTGGTAAAACTAAGGTTTGATATCTCTTTCTTGGAATTGGTAAGGAAAAATATGCATTTGTTAGTTATTTCTTGCTCATTCTTGGTTATTATTGGTTGAAACCCTAGGAGGAATATGTTGTATACACCCTCCATTGAGCTTCATCTCATTTGTTAAGTTTATAAGTTATTCTTGGACAAAGGTTGCTAGGAGAAATACGCGTGTGTATACCCTCCTATATTTACCCTAGTTTGATTGGCATACCCTAAGGAGTAAGAGGGTCTACACATCTAGGGATCTTGTTGATCTAACTTGTGCTTTAAAGACTCCATTCACCCAATTATAAAGGCACTAATCTGATTTTTGCATTGGAGAAGTAAAATTGTTTGCATTGGTAAACGTGTTTCGATGAGATATCAATCTCGTTCAAGTTGGGTTCTTTTGTGAATGCCTTGAGGTTGCTAACCCTCTAGGGTGTATTAGTTCTCTTAGTATTCTTGCTGTTGTCAAAACTTTTATTCTACATCCATTAGGGCTGCATAAACCCTAATACATTTTCATTTATAACTCACTACTCAACCATCGAAAGTTTTAAAAAGTTTGCCACATTAATCTACTAAGGCTAGTGCACTTTTTGGGTGTATTGTTGGTAAGTTTTGATGATTGAT
Source organism: Picea sitchensis (assembly GCA_010110895.2). NCBI lineage: Eukaryota > Viridiplantae > Streptophyta > Pinopsida > Pinales > Pinaceae > Picea > Picea sitchensis. The sequence goes on along the minus strand of SNQJ01S0027500.1, from coordinate 168,631 downwards.
CTCTTGGATGTAAAAAAATGAATTATACAGCCATAAGGCTACAATTATATCTCTTCAATACCTTTTATTACAACCTTCTTTCATTGCCGAAGTCTTATACTTTTCACACTTGAGTAATACTAGCATTTATCTAGCTTACCTCTTGCATATTTCGTTTGAATTTTAGCAATTGTTTAGCAAATTTAACAACTATCTTCTTGTTGATATATATCTCCATATACTGCTGCAATTAGGGACAACAAGCCTAACTTTCTTGTCCACCTAACATACTATGTGCATACTTGGCTTGTTCTTGTGTCTTGGGTAGGTACAATCACCCTTTGCAAGTAGTCATACTTATTGGAAACCATTGACTACCACCAAGACTCTTTCTCAATCCTTTCCGTGCTTAGTATATTGACCTATAGGGGATACACTTCCATCATTCCACTTTTCGTCTCATTTCCCCCTAGGGTCACCCGAGATTCCCCCCTTGAAGTGATTCTTTCATCTCTAAAATGACGAGAATACCTGCCTAAGGTGATAGTGGGTAGGTGTTCTCTTAGTTGTTGCCATTTTTTGGTTGGGTCGGGCTTTTCCCTACCTACAACTTGTGCGATAACAAACCCTAGGGAAAGTCTTATTCTCTCTAAAAGGTAGCTGAATCTCCAAGATAAGATCACTTCTGATCACTCTCCCCATCCTTCTTCTGCTCTCAGTCCTAACTCCTGGAGTTTCCCTCCTGATGGCTTCTTCAAGTTTAACTTTGATGGAACCTCCAAAGCTTCTTATTTTAATCTAAATCAACTAATTATTCAAGGGGACTCTCAAGTGATCATATCATTAGTAACCAAAATTATAAATGGATCAAATCTTGCCAAAGTTTCTCCCAGCTGGCATCTTCTTTCCCCCCTAGAATTCTTTCACACATTGCTTCATCCTTCTCTCACTCTTATCACCTCCCATATTATGAGAGAAGCAAACAAGGTAGCAAACATGCTAGCAAATGAAGTAGTCTCTCTTCTAGGAGAGGATATCAAAATTGATTCCAGCCTCTTCCCTGCCCCTCCTCTGTTGTTGCAATTTCTTGAATTGGCCCATAGAGACTGCTCTCCCCCAGATCGGGTGCCAGCTAGAGTACATGCGGTAGACGATATTAATTTCGTCAACCGCCACCCCCATCCCTTCATTCATGTCGATGTAGAGCATTAACATTGCAGGGAAGGTGGTTTTCTTGTGCCACGTGCAAAATTTAATGGGGAGGACAAAGCGCCAAAATGCTTCATCGATAGTACGAGGAGGATGGAGGTTGTCCTCTCAAGTTCAATAGAGTTCTCCATGGCCAGGACGACTTGTGTTTTTAAGGTAATGCATGGTTCTCGTGCACCATTGTTAATCTGGCCATTGTGGATGGTGTCTTCCTCTCCCAAAGGGAATCTCTCTGCTCATGGATCCCTGATTCATCGATATTTCATCTCATGGCCTTCTGCTCATCCACCGCTCATTATGTCGCGTAAAAGAGGCAAGCTGAAGCATGGTCTAGATTATTACAAATTCAGAGCTCGACGACTTCAGTTAGGTCGGTCTCCCTTGTTTTTTCAGCCCCATTTGCATGGCCCAATCTTCCTGGGTTCGCCTTCCAGTGCCTCGCCTTCTACTATTCATAATAGTGACATCGAAGACAATATTCCAGTCATCGTGGAAGAGGAGTTCCCTCTGCTACCTCACATGTCTCCTCAGGCTTCCCAATTAGTGGATTCCTTCGATCTACAAGGTTCAATTCTCAATCCATTTGCATGGCCCAATCTTCCTGGGTTCGCCTTCCAGTGCCTCGCCTTCTACTATTCATAATAGTGACATCGAAGACAATATTCCAGTCATCATGGAAGAGGAGTTCCCTCTGCTACCTCACATGTCTCCTCAGGCTTCCCAATTAGTGGATTCCTTGGATCTGCAAGGTTCAATTCTCAATTCTCCTCGACGGGAGGGGGGCTTGCTCCCACCCTGGTTATGGAAGAACCACTCGGTTTCCCAATTATTGAAGAGACTCCTCCATCAATGACCGACGACATGGTTCCTATTGTAGCTTGCCCGGATACTGAGCTCTTCCTAAGTGTGATTTCTGAGTCAACAACACCACCTCTGCGCAACCTCTCAGCGGATCAACTGCAACTAATTTTCAACCTGAAAAGAGATGTTGCTGAGCAAATTTTTCGCTAGGAAATCCTTGGTCATTGTTTGGATTCCTTCTTTGATTCATTCTCAAGCGATCCTGTTAAAAGAAGGTGCCCAATCTGTAGTCATCCTTATGCCTTTGCGCCTGCTTGGCCTCACCCTCCAAATGGAAACAACAACAAGGATAATTTCTTTTAGCTGCATGATTTTCACTAAATTCAGTTCTCTTTTTTTTATCAAAATGGTCATCTTTTCATTTAAGTAGGCTCAACACTAATCTAATAATAGTTTACATAGTTCCGTATTTCATTATATATGTACTATCAAAATGATGTTTTCTTAAACTTTGTACCGAAGTTCCGATTTCCATTTGTTTGGAAACCGAACAAACATAAATATATATATATATATATATATATATATATATTGATTTTCTGATTATCTAAGGTAATAGAATTTTACTTAAAAAAAAGTAAGTTAAAATAATTTAATTATTTAAAAAAATTAATATCAAATCAAATTCCATTCATACATTTAATTGAATGAATAATTGTGTAAATCAATATTGAATCAAAATTAAAATAAGCATATACATAAACTGAGTTAAGTGTATAAATGAAGTGATTAAACATTCTATGATATAAATAAGCACACAAAATATAATAGTAATCATCCAAACTGAATTAAGTGTATAAATGAACATTCTACTACAATGAACATGTGAACGTTCAATCTATCTTAGATTTTATCATTGGTTCTAAACTTGAGCTTCATCATTATTGATATAACAATAGTGTTTAAAATACAAAATTATCTTGTTGAAAAGAAAGTAGCGAAGGCTTCCTTTTATGTTCGATAAGTTTTTTGAAAGTTCTAGTCTAGTTATTTTTATTTATGTGAGGAAGTTATAAGTGAGATTAAATATCTTCTTAATTGTGCGTCTTGTTCCGCTAAGGGCTCTGGTCATTGGATACAGGGTGGTCATTGTTGACAAGAAAGAGCTTGACATCAAAGTGGCGAGGATACAGGAAAGAGCTCAAAAGTTGGTAGCGTCCCCTTTTTAATTAAAAATTATGGCTTTTTCAATTAAAAATTAACATAGTGATCACAAATCTAATAATTTTATAATTAATATGGGTGAGAAAGGTAACCTAATAAATATTTTTAATATTAATATGAGGTTAGTTGACCAATAATGAAAAGATAATAACCATTTTAATCTTTGAAAGAGCATGGACATGGATTGAATTTTTGAAATGCAAATGTTTTCTCATCAAATTGTATATTAAAAAAAATGTTTTCTTTTATGATGATTCAATCTCTCTAAACATTTAACCAATTGAAGATAAGAAAATTTAAACTAATTAGTATTTTATTCAATATTTTAGTTTATGGTTGAATAAGTGAAATAGAGCTTGATAATATTTATATTTCCAATTTAACAAACTCTAAAAATATAAACTAACTAAATTTGATGGAATTAATATACAATAATAATTCAATAATTTTGATTTGCTAACAATATATATTTTTTCATGTTAATTTTAAAGTCTAATAATTAAAATAAAACATCAGTGGTTATAATTGAATAAATTATGATGGAAGGTGTGGTGGGTGGGGTGGGGCTTGTCTTCAATCTCAAAGGAAATAAAAAAATAAGATTTGTTTGGGGTTAGGAGAATCCACCAACAACCAAGTTGAGGTGATGTCATTGTACCAAGGATTAAAGATTCTCAAATCAAGAGGAATAAAAAACCTCAATGTAATAGGGGACTCTTTAATCATAATCTGACATATGTGAAACCAACTAAACTCTCAGAATTGTCACATATCCATATTAATATATAGAGATCAAGGGATGACAAGTAGTTTCAAATCCATAGAATATTATCAAGTTTTAAGAGCCTTGAATAGCCTAGTTAATCTTAAAGCAAATGAGGTTGTTTGATTAAAAGTTGAAACGTTGAGTATAAATGGTAGGGTTCCATATACCTTTTTCCTCCCATGAAGTTTGGATCCATAATTAATTACTTAACCATGATAATAGAGATTGAGGACAAGTTGCACGCAAACATTAAGGCGATAATATGGGAAATAAATCCACCTCAAATAACAATACTCCCTCCTCATTTTCACATGCATGAAGTGAACTATAATAACCCTGAAGGGATGGGTTGGAACACTGAAGATGGGATTTTTTTTATTGGTGTCCGTTATGGTTCTATGCCTCTACAGGTGCTCCAAGAATGTCATTAAGGATGGGTTCAAAGGCAGTTCAACCCTAATCCCTTTGGTTTAGTGTTTTGGTAAGGCTCCAATGGAGGTTTGGGTTCGGATCAAATTTTAAAGCAAAGAGGGCTTCAAATCTACAATCTCAAACTTGTGCTCTGCCTTTGACTTTGTTTAAAAAATGTGGATCATCATCAAATTGGAAGTTGATTGGTAGTATTTCCTCTAGCAATGAGCCATAGTCTAGTATAAGTTCATAAGATTTTTCACTGTGTAGAGTTAATTTAAATTGCAAGCTTTGGTTAAGGATATTGGAGGGCCACAAACACACCAATTGTTGTGTTCCCTATGAAATATCGAACCTTCATACATCCCAACAAAGGAACACACATCGAATAAAGGACTTGCAACTAGCCTTTTATCATTATAACAATAAAATGACGAGCCAAATTGAATATCAAATATCTAGGAATGCAGAGTTACCAAAAGTTGTGGCTTGTCAAAGAAAGAAAATAGAGAAATTGGAAGCAAACCTCAATATGCTTTAAGAATTAGTCTTGAGTCTTGTTAGGAGGTTGGATTATCTAGTAAACCCCCCCCTCCCCCCCCCACAATATATATTGGTTATGTTCAAACTACGGTCAAGGATGAGCACACAATTCAACAAACACAAGGAGATATGACAATAAAAAATGTGAACCTGGAGTACAACCTTCATGTGGATAAAAAACAAGAAGCCCTTAGTGGGAATGCCTTCTTCTAAGTCTAGGTTTTTAACTACATTGTAAGGTAGTTTTCTTACTATCTCGGTTTATTAGGCATTACACTAGTTAACTCTATACTTTTATTGCAAGGAATGTAAGAACAACTCATATAGTAAATATTAATTTTGAAATTTTGGGTTTTTTTGAAACCTTAATCTCATACATTTTAAGTTTGCTTCATATTAACTTATTGTATGATGCATCCACAACCACATTTTAATACAAATGATAACCATTCCAGTTAAAAAAATAAAAATAATTGATTAAATTATTCTCCGATCTTAAAATATTCAATATTTCTAAAATAAAATTAAAAAATCCAAAATAATCTCTTGAGCACAAGTGAAAATTACAAAATACAAACTTCTTTTCAAGAGAATAAATGAAAATGATATCTATTTTAAATTAAATCTTCCTTTGATTATTAATAGAAACTATATATACAAGGATTTGATACCAAAAGCAGGTCGCGCATGCAGCCTCTATAGGCATAGAGTATCAAAAACAAATTTGGGTTGACTTAAACCAAAATACTCACAATCATAATGTCAATACCAAACTCTCCATAAAACTTAACAACCAAAGGGTATAAGATTCAATAAAGCAATACTAAAGAGTGACCATGCTAGCTGCAGGAGGAGATTGGTCATGGTCATCCAAGGTAGTGCCCCATACAAAAATTGGGGGATCAATACAATATGATAAACATGTTCTCATCCATCCATGGGAGATTTCAAAGGCCCGGGCCCTTCTAAGGTGGCCAAGTCGAAGTTTAGGCATTGCTTGGCATTGTGCTATGAGGTTGGGTCCAGGTCCTCTCACACACTTGTTTCTTGGCCCGTTGGTGGGAGGTGGGAATTAGTTAAACCAAGTTATGAAAGTCTAGGCATGAGGCCAAGAGGCTCTCTACCCATGATGCATGAGGCCAATGCAATATTCTGGATGTTATTACAGATGTTCCATCTCAAGCCAAACCTTGCGAGTTTGCACTATGATTTATAGTGACAGGCTAGCACATGTTAGGGTTCCATCATATTAAGAAAATGAATTCAATGGGATAACTAAATTAAATATAAAATCATTTTGTTTCTTACAAATTCAGAACAAGATCTTAACCCTAACAAACTATCAAGCACACTGAATTTTTATAGCTCAAGCTAGGTGGTCACCAAAGGTATCTCGCTAAGCGATATAAGCAAGGAGATACTACTGACAAGATGACTTGAGCCAAGTTGATTTAGCATGGGGATCAATCTAGAAAAAATGTTTGAGAGTTTCAACATGCCCACACTGTGGACAATAAGGGTTTTGCATTCTCAAGTATGCCAATCCCTTATTAATTATGAGACCTCCCATTATAAAACACTAGTAAAATAATGTTTTCTGGATTCTAAGGTAGGCTTCCAAATATTGTGAAGCCTAAATAGTTTTTTTTTTTTGCTTTTGATTTCATATACCATAGCTTATCCATTCGACCTTCAAGGAATGACTTGGAAAAAAGACACTTACACCCCATGGACGTCTTGTAATGAGATAAAATCATGGCATTTCCTTATTTCTAGTCTCACCATTGAACTTGAGGTGCTTAGAATTCAATCTCATGTGCAAAGTCATCAAGGATAATACCCTAGATGCACCTTATAATGAATTTTTCAAAATTGATCAAGCCAAAATTTCACTTAAGCTCGACCCAAGGGAGCTAGGTTCAAGACAAGTCATCAATATGACCTGGCTAAGAAAATACCTCTTTTGTGGGGCCTTGATGCCAATAACCAAGGGGTATTGACTAGGGGCTTACCCTCAAACAACATAACATGTGACCATCGAAGATAATGAGAATCAAAAGAGAGGCCAATTCAAAGGGAGGGCTCCTTCAAAAAGAAAAGGCTTAAAAGCTTCCCATTCCTTCCATTTTCTTTGTAAAACAAAAGTTCCAACAATTTTAACATAAGAAGGAATAATAAAAAGGGTTTGAAGAGAAATTCCATGCTAAGCCTACTTTTCGAGTAGCATACCTTTGTTGATTCAATGTCAAAAGAGAATCTTCTAGACCTACTTCCCATCAATAGCACGAATCACCCATTTGGCACACATCTATGCCTTATGGTGTGTTTTGATTATACCCAAGCCCCCAAATTCTTGAGGAGTGCAATAGAGCTCCTATTTAACTTTGCACAAACCTCAGCTATGGTCAAGCTTCACCCATGTCAAGTTCCTAAGGGCCTTTTCCATCTTGGAGTAGGTCACCTTTGAATGCACCCAATAAGATGAATAGTAGACATGAGTCACCACTATAACTTTTGTGCCACTAGATCTAGGAATGTTGTGATCTACTATCAATATTCTTTTCCACTCTCCAAACAAAACCCCCTCAGAAATCCTGAGGTGATGCTTGCAAGGAGAAGGGCACACCGATAAATTTGAATATTTNACCACTATAACTTTTGTGCCACTAGATCTAGGAATGTTGTGATCTACTATCAATATTCTTTTCCACTCTCCAAACAAAACCCCCTCAGAAATCCTGAGGTGATGCTTGCAAGGAGAAGGGCACACCGATAAATTTGAATATTTAGCCCAACCAAATCCAAATCCAATTTTAACAAGCCAACTAATAAACCATGTATCATTAATTCTATTTATAACATTGTGTTTTGGCCCTTTGAATGATAACCATAAGGCCACAAAAAAGGTATCCAAACATCCCATGGTGTTAACCCATGAAGTTTGATTCTCAAGAATCATCAGAAAGGAATCATCGACAAAATGTCGATTGAAAAACATTAGGTTCAAGGAAAGGAATCCCTTGAATTAAATCCAGATCAACTTGGAACGAAATAGATACCCAAGGGCTTCAACAATTCTATATATATTTAAAATACATAATTTAAATAATAACAAAAATCTCAAATTAAAAAAAACAAAAACAAAAA
>SNQJ01S0027500.1:135953-148310 GCA_010110895.2 Picea sitchensis | reverse complement strand
TCTGGGGGTGATAAGGAGTACTGATATGTAATTGTGTGCCCTAGACCCTGAATAGTTCTTGCCAAAAATTGCTGGTGAAAGTGGGATCTCTATCAGATACAATATAATGAGGCATGCCATGAAGCTTGAAAATATGATCCATCAAATTTGTTCACTTCAACTCGGGCAAGACAGGGGTCATGAGGAAGGGAATTGGAATGAAGGGCCATATTATGGGAAGAGTTCTCACCTTCATAGTGCGAATGTTTTTCAAGGGAGGGAGAGCCAAGGGACCATTTCAACCATTGGGTGATTTAGGACAATTCACCCTTAACATCTGCCAATTCGCCTATAACTTTGGCCTCGAAGGTGTCCAAGTGGGAATTGTTGGAAGCAATTTTAGAGGTCAGTATTTGGATGTATACCTTGTGTTGTTTGGATTCATCTTGCAGGTGAAGGAATTCTTGGTTGCAAGTGTTGGCCATGGGTGAAGGAGGGGAACAAAAGAGGGAAAGTGGGACCACATAAAAAAGAGTGAAAAATGGTATATATGATTGTGTTGAATGTGAAAAGAGGAATGCAATGATATAGGTGTCAAATAAGGGTGTCGGGAAGGGGTCGGGTCCATGGGATTTTTTTTTGAAAATGACGGGTATGAATGCGATCAGGGTGAAGAGAAGAATCCAATGGGATAGGTCTCAAATAATGGGGTGGGCAGGATCCGATCAATTTATCTACGAAGGGCTTTAGGATATCTAGGAAAATCCTTATATAAGTGTTTTCTGATGCACTACCATTCCAAGGGGTACCAACAAGGGTTACAAGGGTGGCCAACAATGTGTGCTTAAGTACCACTTGTAATTCCTGCATGTATGCTTCCCCGACCATGAATTTATGCGTTGAACAACAAATATCTATAGCTTTAAGAGGTTAGAATACATCTCTACCCAGAAAAAAAATTTACCCACAATTTCTGCCAAGAAAGGTGCTCTGATACCACTTGTTAGGTACCAGATCTATTATAATAGCATAAGCAGAAATATTGCAGTGATAACAGTGGATTCAACAACAGAAAATAGAAATATTGTAGAGAATAACAACAAAACAACAAATAGATGGATCCACAACACTAGAATAATACCTTTATTGATAGGAAACAATGTTCACTTACCTCTTCAAGGGGGAAACCTCCAACAGAGAAGATCTCTATTACAATAATTCTCAAGACAATACCCTCTCATACCTTCTACTCTTATTTATACTAATTCTATCTTCTAAGAACATTCTGGAGGAAGATCTTTCTAGAAACATAAGCTTCTATTAGGTCTTCTTACATTGACTTGTTCATATTTATTAAATAGGCCTTATTAACTAGTATCAACCTTTATTACATGGAAATATATTATTCTACCTATATGAGAAGTTAGGGGGTTAGGTCCCTAACATGTTGGATCATGATAATGATCAAGTCCTACCTTCCATACATGACTTAGTGCCATATGCTCAGGCAAAGTTGGCAGAGGAAACAATTTTTTAGAAGTGGTCCAGACTAAAAGAAAGGGGCAACATGAGCTTTGGAAGATTCGGTTAAAAGGACAACTTCCAAGAAAAACAAAATGGTACCCCAAGGAGAAGGTAGAGGAAAAATTTCCTCACCTCATTTAGTAAATATTTTGGGGACCAAAATCCTCCCTAAATGGAGAGGTGTGATCCAAATTGGATCATTATATTATTTTTCATCTATCTCAATGCTTTTAGAGTGGAAAAATTTGGAGGAATCAACGTGTAGGGCCATTTTAGTGGCAGGTTCTAGTTTGGAAAATTGGGGTCCAGAACCTTCTGGGACCATTTTGAGGCATCAAATGACATTTTTTGGGGTTAAAAATTTCCCGATATAGCTCGGGCCCCGGTAAGATATTCTACACATTGAGGCCTTTCCAATGGTGCAAAAATCGTGTCAATCAAAGCTTGTATTCCAAATTTATGTATCTCGCAAGTTGACCTACCATGTTGACCACCATGGTATGAGAGGATGCCACGTCAACCCCCGTTACTCACGCATATGGGGCTAGCCACGTATGTAATTTCAAGAATATTCTAGAAGGTCCAAAATCCTATCATAATTGAGGCTTGAGGAAGTAAAAAACCTACCCTAGATGTCTATCAGGATATGCTAAATACCAATCCACTAGGAGGAGAAGGGGTTCCATTATTTTGCATTATATCTTGTTCCATAGCTGAGAAGAACAAGAAGAGTGGTATTCTGTGAGATTAATAGAGAAGGAGAGATTCTGTAGCAGCCATACATGCCACAGGTCAAAGGAAAATCCACAGAGAGTGTCTCTTTCTTTGTACTTGCATCATTTATATACCAGAGAAACCTCACCTTCTAACTGGGTTTTCTCTCGTATTGGGTTTCCTAGGTCATATCTTGTGTTTAATTGTGGATGGTGTGATTGTATTTCATTGTTCTTTATTTTCTACATTTTATCTATTTCATGCATAAGTAGAAAAATCAGTAGCTAAATATTCTGGAAATCTAAAGGAAAAATAACCTTAATAATAAAGATTTTAGTTATTTATCAGATCTATTGTGACGAACTGTTCTAGTGATATATCCATAACAATTTACATATCATATTCGTATCGCAATAGGTTTTCCTTTTGGGTTTTTGTGGGAATTTGTGGGATCTAGGAATCGACTTAACGAGAAGTCGTAGAAACCCTATCCATGGAGGATGAGTTTGTCCATAATAACCCTTGAGATCCAACAAATGAGAAATTTGAGTGGTTGGAAGCACAAGTTGCTAACATTAGTCGTAATATGAACCAACTCATGGTGGTTCTAAAAATCAAGCTCAAACCATTCAGAGATGATGGAGGCTCTAACTCAGAGATCAGATTGGAGGGGAAATCGAGAGATCGAGAAGACTCAGAAAAGGAGTCGAGGAAAGAATCTGAGAAAGTGCAGTTGATTTTAAGTGTCGTGAACCCTTCACAGTCCCTATTCAATATGGAATTGAAAGTGGACATAAATCCATACCAAGGTGAGATTGATGCATTAAAACTGGATCATTGGTTGCAACAACTATAAGTTAGTTTTAACGTTCACCATATAGATGAAGGGTAGGAGATTTCACTTGCTAGATTGAAGTTTGAGGGCTATGCTTTAACCTGGTGGGAAAGCCAAAAAGAAACACTTACAAAGGCGTTTGATCCACTAGTAACTAGGTGGGAGGACTTAAAATCCTCATCAAGTCCCAATTCTACCCTATCAGGTATGTAGCGGACCAACGGATCTTGTGGCACTACTTCAGACAAAGGCAGGGGAAGACTATACAGGAGTACACCATTGAGTTCTGAAAGATGGCCATCATGTTGGATATATCTCTCAAGAACCCAGATGTACTCCTAAAGTATCTGGGGGGTTTACACAATCATCTACAAAAGCAGATGATTCTCTTTAAGCCAAGGAAAATGGATGAGGCATTTGTACAAGCACATTACTTGGGAAACACATGCCAAAATAAAGGGAAACCAAGTGGTTCAAAGAAGAAAGAGCACCAATAAGATTTCAAGGAGGGGAAGAAGAAGTGGAAAGGGGGAAAAGATAATAAGACATCAACCACTGCATGAAAAATTAAATATCCCAGAAACCATTTCAATCATTGCAACATTGATGGCCACACCGAGGAAAAATATTGGAAACTACATCCAGATCTGAACCCAAAGAATCGTAAGAAGGATGGAAAGAAAAATAACCTTCTAAACACATATTCAAGAAATCAGGTTGAAAGTAGCTCGGATGCGGATGCAAATATTATCTACACATATGTGCATAAGAATGTGAATCTGAGTAGCATTATCACCTGGAAGAGAAGGAGATGACCAAGCTCTTCCACATCAACATTCATGTCAAGAAGACCAAGATAGATGCTATGTTCGAATCTAGTTCACAGGTTAATCTCATACGAGTGAATCTGGTCAACAAGCTTGGATTGGAGGTTCACAATCATCCTAGCCCCTATCCATTGTGTTGGGTAAACAAGGATGCAAAGATAAAGGTAATGAAACAATGTAAGATTATTTTTTTTTTAAATGTTGATTTTATTGATGAAGTAGAATTGGATGTAGTACCTCTTGATGTATGTGGAGTAGTGTTTGGAAGCCCCTACATGTATATGAGGGATGAAATCTTCATGCGAAGAGCCAACCGATGTCAACTTATCAAGGATGGGAATTCCTACATCATTAACACACATAAAGGCAAGTCAAAGATCTCATTGGTAAGTTCCATCCAAGCCAAGAAGTTGATTAGTTCTAGTAAGAAATATGTTTTTCTTTTCTTAAGAGAGAATAAGTCTGATGATGAGTCAATGAGAGTGAAGGCATCCCTGGAGGGGTGTACTAAAGAGAAGAAACATCAATTGGAGGAGTTGCTACAGGAATAGAGAGGAGTGTTCAAGGGAGCCTAAAGGGATGCCACCCAAGAGGGATTTGGAACATGAAATAAAACTATTGCCATACTCCCCATTGCCAAATATTGGGATGTGTAGACAATCTGTTCCAGAAGCAAATGAAGTGAAGAAGTAGTTGCAACAGTTGTTGGAGCAGGGTGTGATTCGACCAAGTACCTCACCTCATGGGTCACCCATCATAATTGTACCCAAGAAGGATGGGAATTGGAGAATGTGTTTCGATTACAAGGAATTGAAAAAAATTAAGCTGAAGAATCAATACCCTTTTCCAAAGATTGATGATCTATTAGACCAACTACAACATGTCAAATACCTCACCAAGTTGGATTTGAAATCAGGATATCATCATGTACGAGTCAAAGAAGAAGATACCTGGGAGACCTCCTTCAAGACAAGGAAAGGTTTGTATGAGTGGTTTGTTATTCCATTCGGTTTATGCAATGCACAAATTGCATTTATGAKACTAATCAATGATGTTTTACACCCTTATATAGATTCATTTGTTATTTTTATTTGGATGATATACTAGTTTATAATGCTACCTAGGAGGAGSACATCGCACATCTTATGCAGATGTTAGAGACTCTGAAAAATCACCACCTACTGACCATTCTCAAGAAATGTAAGTTTTCTCAACAGTCTTTGGTGTATTTGGGGTATGTGACCGGGGGAGGGGATCTCAAGATAGATCTCACAAAGATGGAGGCCATCATGAAATGGCCAGTTCCCACAAATGTGACTGAAGTTAAGAGTTTTTTTGGGGCTACACAATACTTGCAGAAGTTCATAGCTTCATTTTTCARTAGTAGCTGCACCACTCCAYKCCATAACAACCAATGGTAAGAGTTTCCAATGGGGGAAGAATCTGCAGAAGGCCTTTGATGAGMTAAAAACAAATATCAGTCAAGCACYAGTGTTCGCACTACCAAAATTGCAGAATCCCTTCAAAGTAGATACATATACAAGTGGGTATGCCATGGGAGTAGTATTGATGTAGGGAGGAAGGATTGTATGCTATCATTATGAAGTATTTCATCGGGCGGTTCTCAACTACCCTACCTACAATAAGGATCTCTATGATGGTGTCTTACAGGAAAGGAGACCATCATCCACATAGTTCACCAACCACTACATTATTTGCAAGCCTAGAGTAAGCTACAACAAACCGGGCATTACAAGTGGATGGAGTTTTTACAAAAAATTCATTTGGTCATAAAGTATAAGGAGGGTATCACAACTAAGTTGGAAGACAAGCTTTCACAACCACCTACATCCAAGATTATGGCTTTAGGAACTCTGATGCACATGGATCCTTTTACCCATGATGCATACAAAGAGGCATACACAAAAGATGAGGAATTCAAGGAGGTGTTTCAATGACTACAAGGCCAAATTCACATAAAATAAGGTGATGAAAAGGTTGACTATCATTTCCAGAATAGGTTACTCTACAATCTTGACAAGCTCTGTGTCCCTAAAGGTGAAAGAGTGTAGCTTATCAGAGAGGCTCACACCTCCAAGGTTGAAGGACATTTTGGTGTACTTTCCCAGATTGCAAGAAGATGTAGAATGATATATTAGAGGATGCATTCTTTGTTGTACCAATGAGCCTAGTAAAAAGAAGCAAGGTCTATACCATCCCTTAAATTTACCCACTCAATCTTGGGAAAGTGTTTCCATGGATTTTGTGGGAGGTTTACCAACCACACGAAAGGGACATGACTATTTATTTGTGGTAGTTGAAAGGTTCAGAAAAATGTGCAATCACATGCCTTGTAAAAAGACCATTAAGGGATAGGAAGCAGTAAACTTATTCTTTGAACAAGTCTGGGTGCACTTTGGGATACCAAGGATAATCATATTAGATAGGGATACCATATTTCTTAGTGCATTTTGGACTACAATGTGGGAGAATATGGGAAGACATAAGTAGTCAATATGACTTTAGTTCAACTTTTGGGGGGTTACAATCAGAAGCATCCAAGGACCTGGGATGAAAATTTGATCTATATAAAATACTCTTATAATAGAGCGGTCCACATTTAGACTGGTAAGTGACCTTTTGAAACTTTCTTTGGGTATTTTCCACCCTCACCCTTAGATGTTTTATATGGAAATAAGGAGGAGTGAGGGAGAACCTCACAGGAGATGCATTAAAAGCAAAAACAATTGTTGAGAAGATTAGGCAGATCCATTTTCAAGTACAAGAGAAACTAAATAAGTCACATGAGAAGTACAAGGCTAGACATGATTAAAAAAGAACAACGAGAACATTTAAAGTGGGAGATAGAGTATGGTTACAAATGAATAAGGAAAGGCTACAGGGTCCTGATAAGAAGATGAAGGATTTGTAGTATGTTCCTTTTGATGTATTGGAAAAGGTGGGAGATAATGCCCACAAACTCAATCTACCCCCATACATGCACATTTACTTAGTAATGAATGTGGAGAATCTTAAATTCTATGAGCCTTCCATTTTGGATTAGTAGGAGGAGTAGGTCCTACCTTACATAGAGGATTTAACACCAGATGCTCAGGTAGAGTTGGCAGAGGAATTGTTTTTTCAAAAGCTATCCAGAACTGCAAGACAAGGGCAACATGACCTTTGGTAGATTGGGTTAAAAGGACAACTTCCAGGAAAAACAAAGTGGTACTCCAGGGAGGAGGTAGAGGTAAAATTTCCTCACCTCATTTAGTAAACCTTTTGGGGACTAAAAGCCTCCCGAAATGGGGAGGTGTGATCCATATTTGATCATTATATTATTTTTCATCTATATCGATGATTTTAGAGTGAAAAAAATTGGAGTAATAATCTTGTAGGGCCATTTTAGTGGCAGGTTCCAGTCTAGAAAATTGGGGTCCAAAACCTTCCGGGGCCGTTTTAGTGACAATTTTCAGTCTAGAAAATTGGGGTCCAAAACCTTCCATGGCCATTTTTTGGCATCAAATGAAATTTTTTGGGGTTAAACCTTTCCTAGCATAACTTGGACCCCATATAGCTATTCTACACATCAATAGTTTTCCAACGATACACAAATCATGTCAATCAGAGCTCGTATACAAAAGTTGTGCCTCCCACAGGTTGTCCTACTGTGTTGACCACCATGGTACGAGAGGATGCCACATCAGCCCCTATTCCTCACACATATGGGGCTAGCCACGTATGTAATTTCAAGAAGATTTTAGAAGGTCCAAAGC
This sequence comes from Picea sitchensis, assembly GCA_010110895.2. Taxonomy (NCBI): domain Eukaryota; kingdom Viridiplantae; phylum Streptophyta; class Pinopsida; order Pinales; family Pinaceae; genus Picea; species Picea sitchensis. Next base: position 140,655 of record SNQJ01S0027500.1, on the reverse strand, counting down.
ACTATCACAATTGAGGGTTGAGGAAGTCAAAAACCTACCCGTAGATGTCTATCGGGATATGTTAAACACATGCCACTAAGAGGAGAAGGGGTTCCATTGTTTTGCATTGTATGTTGTTCCATACCTAAGAAAAACATCAGATAGTGGTATTTTGTGAGCTTAACAGAGGAGGAGAGATTATGTAGCAGCCATACAGGCCACAGGTCAAAGGAAACTCCACAAAGAGTGCCTCTTTCTTTGTACTTGCATAATTTCTATACCAGAGAATAGAGAGTAGAGAAACCTCACCTTCTAGTTGGGTTTTCTCTCGTATTGTGTTTCCCGAATCATATCTTGTGTTTATTTGTGGATGGTGTGATTGTATTTTATTGTTCTCTATTTTCCGCATTTTATCTATTTCATACATAAGTAGAAAATTAATAAACTAAATATTCTGGAAATCTAAAGGAAAAATAACCTTAATAATAAATATTTCAGTTATTTATTAGATATGTTGTGATGAACTGTTCCAGTGCAATATCCACAACAGTTTACAGATCATAATTTTTCCAGCATATTCTTCCTCTATCAGGCGAGGGATTCCTCGAGCAACAATTCTATAGAATCTCTTACTCCATCATCTCTCTTTTGGTTTTCCATGGGAGGGTTCTTGGGTCAATGAGAGTGGTCTTCCCCATGCTCAATTAGTTCAAGATCCAATTCCCTATACCCTAACCTCATCAAGGATATGCATAGAGAAACAACAAAAAGTTGATTTATCTTATACCACCAATCTAGATTATATAAAGAATGAAATAAAGGTATACATATAAATGGAAACACACACACACACACACACACACATACACACACACACACACACACACACACACACACACACACACACACATTATAAATATCATAGTAATATAGTGAAACCCAAATTCCATTAATGAATGAAATAGGAAAAGCCTGTAAAAAGAAATGCAATACAAACTAGCTATAATGGTAGTAGCTTATCTATGAAGAGAGATATGTCTGGTATTCTCATTCACAAAACATTACAAGAGGCCAAAAATTATTTTTAATCTAAAGTGTGATGACCTAAGATGCAAAAACCCTAAAGTTCCAAAACTTTAACCATAGGAACTAATGTGGCAAAATGGAATGCAGACCCCAAGGAGGCTAGTTGATATATCAAATTCCAGGGGGTGAAAATTTTGTGTACAAAATCCATTTAGGGAGTTTCTTGGAATATTACAAATCTTAATCCATGATCTATGTGTTTGGTAGGCCATGAGTTATGTCAACTACCAAAAATGTAAGGGAAACGCCTAACAAATGGGTTGGCATTTCGGGACCTAAAAAATTAGAGTAAAAATGAAAAGACATGGAATCATTTTGAGTCATTGGAACAAGTGGGTGGCCAGCAATATCCACCTATATCGAAAATAGGACTTAGAATCGATGCCAAAAATAAGAAAATTCACATAGAATAATCCTCATTTTGGCCTAGATCAAATTGTGTAAATACTAGATTGTTTTCTTACCCAAAGCTCCTTCCTTCTGAGGAACTTCTAGATCCAACAAGACATTTCCCCTCCTCTATCTCATACCACAAACAAATATCCTTATCCATGGTGAAATATGAATACCTTTTGTCTATCCATTTGAAAGTTAACTCCCTCTTACAACAACATCAATAGGTTTGGTATATCATCCAAACAACTTGGAACCTTCCAATCTTAGAATCTCCGTCTTACATATAGGAAAGGAAGATCAAAGAAACTAAATAGACAATTCAACAATGGGATAAAAATTCTTTTGTCTCCCTTACTACTATCTATGAAGAATTCCAAGTGAGGATAGCAGACTTCCAATTTGTGATGGAGGATGCAATAGTTAGATAATAAAGGCTATACAAAGAGAAAGTTCTTGTCGGTATAGTGTTGATAACCCAATGAGATAAGGAGGAATATTTAAGGTTGAAATCCCATATATTTTGTCTCAAATCCAAGGATAAAGGCACCAAATTATTCCCTAAATAGTTTATAGCTTAGAAAATACATAATCATGTGCCTAAAATTTCCTTACCCAACAGTGCCAAAGTATGCCAATTGGATAAACTTTTATATGTATGCCATGATCACTGAATTAAAGTGTTTCACTTTGGGAGAACACCAACCACTTACAGAATCATGTGAATAAATCTTGAATGTAAACCCTATGAAACATAAAAAAAAATATAACAAAATGTTGATGGAGGTAATCATCAAGTTTGAGATAGAAGAATCCATTTAGAAAATGGAGCCAGATAAGTATCCAAGCATGACTGGGTTTACTACTCACTTCCATTGTGCCTATTGGCCCATCTTCAAATATGACCTCTACTAAATGATTCAAGGTGAAAGGAAAAACTTAGAGTGGGAGGAGGGATAAACTCATCATTTTATGTTGTTATTCCCAAAGAGAAGAACCATTTGACAATCAATCGACGTTGGTCCATCTCCCTTTCCAATGTTTCTTATAAAATCTTAACAAAAATCCTCTCAAAATTTCTCAACCTTCTTTTACCCAACTTGATCTTGTAGGATCAAGGTTTCTTTGTTAGAGAGACACAAATCATTGATAATATCATTCTAGTGCAGGAAGCAATTCCCTCCAGCAAAACAACCTAAGAAAAATTAATGATCATAAAATTCGATATGGCCAATTCCTTTAATTGTGTCAAGTTTAACTTTCTTTTCATAGTTCCAAGGAAGTTTATATTCACAACTAAACTTGTGGAGTGGGTCAATTCCACACAAATTCATGCATTGACCATCCCCAGATCCCCATCTTAGTTAATGTCATATTGAATTATTTTTTCAAGGGATATGGGTACTTCAATAAGAAAGCCTTCTATCTCCACTGCTATATTTCCTAATGATAGAGTCACTTGGATGGACACTAGATAAATATCCTTGAAGTTAATACAACAAACATCCAAAAGTTCATTGAAGCTCCTACTAGACACATAACACTAATCAATACCACATTGCCTAAGATGGAGGAACTTGAGAAAATAATAAGGCATAGTATTTCATCTTATAAATCCTTCCTTAAGCAACATAACTTTTTCCATGAGGAGGCACTTAGCTAAACTTTGAGGCATGGACGACCTTTATAAGAAAATGGAGAAGGGAAAGAGAAGGACCTTCCTCAAGTCAAGTAGAGCATTATCCTTGAGGAGAGGATTCAAACCACTGAAGAGGAAATTCAAACAACCAAGTAAAAGGTCAAAACAATCAAAGGGAGTTGAATCATCATATGGAAAAGACGACAAAGTGATAGGGGAAACCAATAGGTAATAAGGGGAAACAAATAGTCAACTAGGTGTTTCAAACCCATGAGTTTCCCCCCTTTCTTCTTTTTGAATAAGTAGGATGAATTCAATGGACAAGAGGATTTTTTCTTTTGCGATTTTGTAAAATATTTTAGAAAATTAATGAATGAGAAGCCATTGTTTTCCAAGCTAATTTGGAGAATAACTTTAATTCTGAAGCTTTTGATGTCTATACATTCTTCTACTATTTTACTAAGTTTTGGAATGTTGTATGCATATGTTTTTTTAGTGTATTCTTTTCACATGTATCAACAATTTGTCTTATTTTGTTTGTCTCACAAATTGTTTGTCTATAGCTATAAGCATAGAGCTAAAATCAACTATTCATTTTTTTTTACTTTTCTAGAATRCATCCAGTTATTTGGGTTTCTTTTGTTATCTCCATAGTAGCTTTCTTGGTAAAGTTAAAAAGTAGTGATATACTTGGTGATATGTTTTTYCCCCTGGTCTTTTTAGATTAGCCTAGTCATTCTTTTTCATTTTTGTATATCATAGTAATTTCATTTCATAAAAAACTAAAGGGTTGACTGGGTTGTAACCGACAAAAAKCCCCCAAACCTATAACARTTGTCGAGCCATAATTTGGATGGGTTCCCTATTCCAAATTGTGCAAGATATAATTGGGACCTTTCATTAGAGAGAACCCCCTATGATTGCACATGGACCTTTCATTAGGGAGATCCACTTACTCTTATTGCGCTTTCGAAAGAACTAGTAGCAATTAAGATGGATAAGAAAGAGCGAATAAAATACCTTAACCAATGTTTCACCACCAATATAAATAATTTTTTAGCAAATGTTTCTATAGCTGAAGAAGTAGTAGTTGAGTATTGCACTTTTTATTTGATTGCATCTATTGTAATATTTTTTAAAAGAGTGGGGTAAAAACACTTTGACATAAATTTTTGAAGAAGCTAAGAATGTGAAAAGGGAAATGCTAATATTAGCAGAGAATCTAGGAAATGAAGATGTTAAGACCCCTCCTAATAAATTCACTACTCTACCTAAAACAACCTCGAAATCGAATGCTAATATTCAAAATAAAGAGCTCACATACATGGAGAGTGTATTACTTTTGTCTAGGAAATTATCCAATGAGATCATGGATTTAAAGAAAATACCTCGAGAAGGTACTTCTAATACAAGAAATTTTAAACCTTTCTATAGGAAGGAATTTGGTTCTCAAAAGCCACCCAAACTTACAAATTTTAACTTGAACTTAGAAGAAGTAGGGATGGAAAATTATTAAACTTATAATCATGCAAACCATTTTGAAAAAACATGTCCTTAATGGTCACATTCTATGATGTTGGTAGAAAATCAGTTTCTGGATCAACA
>SNQJ01S0027500.1:106639-131861 GCA_010110895.2 Picea sitchensis | reverse complement strand
CATCAACCACGAGTAAGACTTGGGTCGATGATGGGGGGGGCGGGGGGGCGGGGTAGTTGTTCATGAGATTCTTGAAATGAAGTAAAATACCTAGCCAACCTACACCAAAGAGGATATTATAAATATGCCAAGAAAAGGGAAGATCGACTGTGAGACAAATTGAATATACATTGGATGAAGAAATCAAGAAAATGATTGCAAGGAGAATGCAATTCCATGAGCCAACGATCAATATTGAAAATATTGAATCGGACAAAAGACAAAAGAGAATGGCTAAGATACATGACCTTGTAGGCCCTCATGGGTCCAGTAGAAGGATTCCTTATGAGCTAAAAGTCGATAGAGTGTTGAACAAATCTAAGTGTGGTGTCAACCAACTGAGTTAGACGAAGAACTACAGTTGGTAAAGGTTGGCATTGGCACCCTTTGATTAACATATAATATTGAAATTATGGATGTTGATGAGTCAGGATTTGCACTACGTAGATATCCAGACTTGAGTGAAGCAAGTCCTAGAGTTAGAGAATTCCTATGGTAGTGCTTGCAAGTAGATTCTGAACTTTCTTCAGTGTGGCATCGACTATAAGATCAAGGACAAGTTATCAACAGACTTTGGATTCAATTACCCTAGTCTGAAGAAAATTGGGTAAGTGTTGAAGGTGATAATAATGTACTCTTCCATATTATTGATCTCATGATTGTGCCCCCTTGCCAAATTTAGAATCTGAAGAAGAACACATAGTTTTTATTAGTAGTCATGATGAAGAGAGGTGAACACAAACAAGAGAATTTGTTGAGTATATAGACCAAGATTTTCAAACAGACAAAAAAAATAACTCATCCAGTCAATACAATAGAATTCGACGAAACTAGTGACAAGTAGTCGTTGACACTAGTGGAACAAGTAAACTAGTGGATAATGTCAGTTAGACAAGTAACATAGTCAACCCCACCAATTAAAAACTAGTCGAAGTCGAAACCCTCCTCTACAAATTTAATGACGCATAGTCACCTACATCTGTATGAGGGGGATGAGGACCCTAAGAGGCATTGGTTTGTATGAAAAACATTATGGGATGCCATGGACATCATAGATGAAACAAAACAAATGGAACAATTTTTCGAGGCCCTCAGAAAATGAGCACCAACCTAGTTCATGAATTTTATAGATAGTAAAAAAAGAACAAAGGTAGAAATTAAGGCCAACTTTATGACATAGTTTAAGATATAGGATATCAAACACTTGGTTGCACAAAAGCCATAATAAATTAAACAAATGCTAGGAGAATATGTAAGGGAATATGATAAGAGATTCAAATATTTACTCAGACAAATACCTTACACAATCGACAAAGAGTTGTTATTTCAATGGTTCATGGCAAGGCTACTCTGAAAAATTTAGGCCCCTTTGTGAATGCATGAAATTCAATATTGTGAGGAAGCCTTAAAAAAGTGCAACAAATTGAGATGGGTGATGACTAGATTTCACCCTCTTCAGATAAAGAGGTTGAAGAAAAATTAGAAATGTTACAGAAATCACTCCAGGACCATGCTATAGGAATAAGTGATCTTTGGTGCATAATTTGCATGAATGAAGGGGATACCAAAGACTACTACAAGTACTAAGAGTCTATTGAAAGAGAATCTAATGTTCAAAGGGTCTAGATAGAATATTTCTATGAAATATGTTAATTCATCACCAACCACACCATGAAGAACTGCTCAAACAACTTGAAGAACACTAAACCAAAGTGGTGTGCCATTTGTGAAGAAGCAACCCACAACACACAAGAGTTTCAACTCAATGGTTGAAATAATCTAAACTATCATACTATCTATCATATCCAAGATTCATAATAGAACCAAGACCAAAGAGACAAAGGAGGTGGATAGAAAGGAAGAGGAGGTGGTTATCAAGGTCAAGGAGGTGCTTATCAAGGAAGAGGCATGCTATCTCTCAATATCTCCCTAGAAGGAGAAGTCCCAACCTTTTTCAGGTAAATCCTAAGAGCACTATCAAACAAATCACTCATTGTCACTTGAGTGATTTGTTCCAATTTTGCTAAAGTTGTTATTCCAATTGCTCCAAAGTAATCTAGTTTCTAATATGATATCTCATATGTTACATACATCTCTCTTTGTTTATGAGTTACCTCTATTTGTTGCTTTACAACCATTTGTTGGACTACTTTTTTCCTAGCTCACTTGTGTTCATCCTTGTTTCAGTACCAACATAACCTTGTGTATTGTTCATGTATGTTTACTCCTTTCCTTTTCATTAACATTTATTATTCATGAAATTTCCTTGATACATTTGTATTTCTTTCCAACATATCATTCCTTTCCCATTTCCCCTATTCCCATTTACTGGGATGGTCAAATATTGAGTTGGGMGCTGGGGGGAGGGTGGACTAAGAGAAATCATGTTTGATGTATCATTTATGTCACCATAACACTCMTTATATTTATTATTGTGTATGTCCTTTTTTTTACTCATGAGGCAATGATAAAATTAATTCATTTGCATTAAATAAACCCATGTGTTACACATCCAAATGTCACACTTAAGTGTCACATAGTGACATATGCACCTTTGTTAAGTGTCACATGCACTGCCACAAGTGTCGTATGCACCTTACCTAGTGTCACATTGAAGTTTCCAAGTGTCACAATCCCTTGACACCATAAAAACATTTATCATGATCCCTAAGTCATATTGGAGGAAGAAACATATAATTTCAAGGCCAAAAACACACCTTTTTCTTGGAAAATAGACCTTTTTTTGGGCATTTATGAAGGGTGGCGGGCGCCCTCTAGAGATGATAGGGGAGTTCCACTTCATGAAATGGTGCCCCCTTTCCATGTTATAGGATTTAAAATTTATATAATGGCTCCCTGTGTTCAACTCTTAGGGAGCATCAATCTTGTTAGAGAGAAATTGGGGATTCTCTACCTTTTCCTAAGGGCCGAGATCTCTTGGGATGAGGTTGGTTGTGCTCGACCCCTATCATATGGATTCATATTAGGATCAGATAAAAACATTAAGGATACATCTCCTCAACCATATCCTTCATTTTCTCATGGTGGTTAGACCTCTCAAGCCTATATATTGAAGGTATTTCCAAGGTGAAGGGGGAACAATACATGTATCAAACCTTTGATTATGGAAGAAGCATCAACATTTTGATGTCAAGATTCATGCAAGGGATGGATGGGGAGAGCTTGGAGAAGTGACTGCATCGTCAATCATACTTTTTAAGTGCCTTCTTTGGCTTTCCAATTATTGATAAGTTGTCCTATTCCTTTCAAGTTCAAGTTTTCTACATTTTCTTGTCTATTGTCATTTCAATATTCATAGATAGATTTTCTTTATATAATCATCTAGAGTAGGAGGAAGAGTTCATTTTCTAGTATTTGTAGGGTTTCAATTACGCTGAGGAGCTTGGAGATCAAGCCCAAGGATTGGAGCAGCGAGGACGAACATTGTAACAAGGTACACCACATTCTTCTTCTCTCTTGCTTGATTGATTGAGTTAGATTTATAGGAATGTTAGAAACCATTTGTTTAATTCTGTCTTTGGACAAAAGACAGGGGTATTGGTTCAAAGGGGGGCTTAGCCTATCCACAAGGTAATATTTCTCATAACAGAAAAATGACGACTCCATTGGGGAGACGCCCTTTCAAACCTTTTAACGAGTGTGAAAGGAAACAAGTTCACTTGACAATATTTTCATGTTTAGGGAGTTTGAAAAGAGATTAAAGGAAACTACAAAGAGTTCCTTTTTCGTATATTTTTTACAAGTCAAAAAAAGAGATAAAAGTATACTCGGTAACCTGTTCTCATGTATTAACGATCATGAGAAAGAACAAAGACTGAGCTCTGTAACCTGTTCTTATGTATTTACGAGCACGGGAAATAACAAAGACTAAGCTCATTGTAGAAAATAATACTACATTACAATGGGAACAACCCCCAAGCGAGGATCACTCCTAGCAATGTGTCTCTCTAGAGGTAGTTTCCCCCCATATTGCATGATAGAAGCTAGTGTCTTCGCTCCAACATGATGTCCAGAGGTTGGAGACCTTCCCCCCAAGCATCGTTTCCTCCAGTGATTCTTCTTCTTTCCTTGTTTAGATGTCTGGTTACTAATGGGAGCATTTTCACTAGGCAGAGGAAAATAAGGTTCAAGTACTCGATCTAGATTGAGACTCGATTTAGATGGAGGGGGATCTATTTGATTTTTTAACGAGATTGAAAGAGACATTGAACTATGCTCGTAAGCATCTATTTCATTTTTTAACGAGCTTGGCATAGGAAAAGAACTATGCTTGTAAGAGGTTGTTTCATTTTTTAGTGAGCTTGACATAGGAATAGAACTATGCTCATCATGTAGGTTTCATTTTTATACAAGATTGAAACTATAAACTATGCTTGAGGCCCTCTGTTTCATTTTTTAATGAGCTTGACACAGAAACAAAAACTCCTCTCGAAACCTGGTTTCATTTTTTAATGAGCTTGGAACCGAAAAAACTATNTAAGAGGTTGTTTCATTTTTTAGTGAGCTTGACATAGGAATAGAACTATGCTCATCATGTAGGTTTCATTTTTATACAAGATTGAAACTATAAACTATGCTTGAGGCCCTCTGTTTCATTTTTTAATGAGCTTGACACAGAAAAAAAAACTCCTCTCGAAACCTGGTTTCATTTTTTAATGAGCTTGGAACCGAAAAAACTATGCTCATAGACCTCTACTTGATGATGGATTCCAAGAGGACAATGTTTGGAAGGAATACATGTCAACAAAAAACCTCAATCATGGCTTCCAAGAGATCTTCACTAGATGACATAACCACACTATGGAAGGAATACATGTCGAGGGCCGTGATAGGGGTAGGGAGATCATGCTCTAATAACCTTATCGAAGAGATCACCATGTCAACTACCAAATCTAAATCAAAACAAGGGAGAGACTCCTTCTCATTCAGAGTTGAATGCATGGGACAGGTTGCCATATAATTGACCTGCAACGAGGCAGATGTCGCTTGCATGTAAGGAACGTTCAAGGAAGTCAAAGAACTATTCTAACCAAAGATGGTTAGAGTATTCCTTTTTCGTAGTTAGTTTGATGGGACCAAAAAAGGGTTAAACTATTGCCTGACAGACGACTCTTCATGTTTTAAGTAGCTTGAAAGATGACAAAGTATGCTCAAAAGGATTACAAGGTCATCAAAATTTTCGCTTCCTATGTCCCTACATTAACAAGCCATTCTAGGAAAAAAGTGTCAGGAACTCCTTAAAAATCAATGGAAAATGCGAAAAATCCAAATAAAAGAGATACTAATGTGAAAAAGGTAGGAATTAACTAGTTTTCAAGTGATTAAAAGGACATTTGGTGAAAAATTTAGTTCATTTTACCTCTTGTTCTCACTTACCTTTTTCACTTGGATTTTTCCCAATTTGGAGAATTTTTTCTCGTGTCGATTGCGGGAGTTCTAGACAGTCATTTATCATCCCTTCTAGACCAGGTTGGTGGTCTCATTCTCCTCTTCCATTTAAATGTTTTCATTTGTCTTTTCGTGCATGTTTCGAGCTATTTTGAGCTTCCTAAAACCCTCCATGGCGCCCTAGTAGAATGGTGCTCCCTAAGCATGTCATGGGGGAAAAAGTCTATATCTAGTGCCCTGGTGTACATGTTTTGGGCTTGCCGACACTCTGAAATGGATATGAGGGGGGTGCCATGCACAAAAAATAAGAAATTTTGCTTGTTTTTTCTCGTGAAAAAGCAGTTTTTGGTTTCAATTTTCAAACTAATGATCTCTGATGATGATTTGTAGGTGCTTGATAGATAAGATATTGGAATGGAAAGAATGAGGGCATGAAAATGATGACATAGACGCTTTGCATGACCCTAAAACAAGGGCATCATGGGTATTTGTTCCAGGAATAACAATACAATAAATGATCCGTAACCAAATTGTTTTTGCCTCCCTGTTCTGCACCTAGAAATTTGGGCTTTGATATTCACCAAAAAGCCTGTGCACTAGTTGAAAATATTTGGTTCAAGATATTGAACTGCATATCCCATCTGATATTTGGAAGCTATATGAGGGATAGTTCTTCCTGCGAGTTTAGTGATAGTGAATAGAATGACTCACAACAAAATATCTCTTACATCTTTGATTGTGATTCTGCCACTTTTGTTATGGGATCCCGACCTATAATACTACGTAGTGTAATCGTCAATCTGCAATGCTATAATCTGATGTCCATAAAAAGTGATGGGCACCCCTTGTTTAGAGAGCCCTGTCAATAAATATACATCCTCAATCTCAATCTCCAGAGATTGAGAGCCCATTCAGAAAACTTGTTCATTGGCATCCCATAGCCCTATCAAGTGCTCTAGGAGAAGCACTTCACTCCTCATGTTTTGTGTCTTGAAGAATTTCAGTAGGCCACAATTTTGAACCACTGCCCTTGTTTGAGGGTCATGCAAAGAAACTATGTCATCATTTTCATGCTCTCTTTCTTTCCAATCGAACATCTTGTCTATAAAGCACCTGCAAATCATCATCATAGATCATTAGTTAGAAAATTAAAACCAAGAACTTATTTTTCATGAGAAAAAACACGCAATATTTATTATTTTTTGTGCCCGACGCCCCCCTTATATCCATTTCAGAGTGTCGGTGCGCCCACAACATGTACACTATGGTGTCAAGATCTAGACTGGCGCCCCCATGAAATGCTTAAGGAGCTCCATGGAGGGTCTTAGGAAGCTCAAAGCAACTCTAAACATGCACTAAAATAAAAATGAAAACATTTAAATGGAAGAGGAGAATGAGACCACCAACCTGGTCCAGACGGGACAAGAAATGACTGTCTATAACTCCCGCAATCGACACTGGAAAAACTGCTCCAAATTGGGAAAAATCCAAGTGAAAAAGGCAAGTGAGAACAAGAGGTAAAATGAACTAAATTTTCACCAAATGACCTTTTAATCACTTGCAAACTAGTTAATTCTTATCATTTTTCACATTAATATCTCTTTTTATTTGAATTTTTTGGATTTTCCATTGGTTTTAAGGAGTTCCTGACACTTTTTTCCCCATAATGGCTTGTTAATGTAGGGACATAGGAATAATTTTTTTTTGATGACCTTGTAATCCTTTCGAGCATACTTCATCATCTTTCAAGCTCGTTAAAACATGAAGAGTTGTCTGTTGGGTGATAGTTTAACCCTTTTTCGTTCCCATATGACTAACTACGAAAAATGAATACTCTGACCATCTTTGGTTAGAAGAGTTCTCCTTTGCATTATTTTATGATTTTTCGGGCCTAGGAGACTAAAATTACGAAAAAGAACATCCACAAAGTTTTGTTTAAGTTCTTTTCAAACTCCCTAAACATGAAAAACCACTGAGTGTTCCTCCTCTAGACTCGTAAAACCATACATTGAAGGACCCATCTTGGAACAAACCCTTACTTCTTCCAGTTTGTTAAACATAGGAAGAGGAACTTACCGAAGGTGAGCTATATCGAGCATCTATTATTCTCCTCAAGAATCGTTAAAAACGAAAGAGGTACTCATTTATCTGGATGGGGAAAAAATTGAAGGAAGTGGGTCAAGTTTTTGGAATCATTTTTGGCATCTATTGTCGCCTTTGAACATGGAAACTGTTTGCATCTCGTCTTACAGTTGGGTAATTTTCTTGTCTCCGAGTCATACCAATTCCATGTGTCTCCATACTTTTTCGTTCCAGTCAAAGAGTGCTCTTATTGTCATCACATTATGTTCTTGGTACTCGTCGAGTCAATGCTTCCAAGTCACTTGTCATGCCTCATCATGTTCAAGGGAAGTTTCACTTCAAACCATCCATCCACAATATTTCCAGTTTCCATTTCTTGTTTCAGCCCATACTCATTTGATTCACCATCCCACATCACTTTCCTATGTCAGTTTCGTGTCGATGATGGGGAATATATCATGGCCCTCCTTTGATGAGTCTGTTCTTATTGACTTCAACACATTATCTGGGAATTAGACTTAGAAACCAGTTAGTACCTTGGGACCTACATGCCTCAATGGCAGGCCTCCTCACTTCTGACCATAGGTTTACATCATTGACCTCTGACCAGATGATAACACTAATGTTTGATCTCAACTCATTTATTCACATTCCTTGGAATGCACTAGGGTACCTTGGGAGTCATTGTCATCATTGGTGATTTCCCTCGCACTTGTTAACGATTTACCTCAATGACCGGTAATCAAGTGGTTTCTACCATGTTCAACATCAAATCATCTATTCACATGGCTAGATTCGTACCACATCAGGATTGGGATGAAGACCCTGGGTTGGGCACTCACTCTATTATGTGCTTCGCCCAGTTTGCAATGGATATCATCTGAGCATGTAAAATATTCCAGTATAATCATCATGCTGCCAATATTACTGATATATATACTGTCACATAGATCCACATTGTATTGATTTGAGACTATGTTTTGTGATCTCGTAGCTCCACTGTGTATTTTTTGTGGATGGGATCAGTTCATGTCATGGAGGTATGGAACCACATTGTATCTCTAGTGGCCATATAATTAGTCAATATTATCATGGATCCATAATTTATTGGTCGGAGACCATGCTTTGAGTCATCTCGTATTCCTAGCATAAGTATGCCTACATCATAAATGGAACATATTTGTATACTAACTGATGATTGTTTGTAGCTTTTGCTAGGTTCTCCCGCTCAAGCACCCTTGAATTGAATAATTTAGTGTTTCAGACATCAATTTCTCCTATGACCTCAAACTTTAAGGGGCATCTGTTACACGTCAAAATGTCACACTTAAGTGTCACACCCTAAGTGTCGCAAGTGTCACAAAGTGACATATGCACCTTGTTAAGTGTCTCATGCACTGTCACAAGTGTCATATGCACCTTACCTATTGTTTCATTCACTTTTCCACGTATCTCAATCCCTTAACACCATAAAAACATTTGTCACAATCCCTAAGTCATATTGGAGGAAGAAACCCAGCATTTCAAGGCAAAAAACACACCTTTTCTTGGAAAATCGACCTTTTTTGGGAATTTATGAAGGGTGGCGCCCCTTGGCCATGCTAGGGGAGTTCCATTCCATGGAATTGAACCCACTTTCCATGTTAGAGGAGCACCACTTTATATAATGGCACCCTGTGTACAACTTTGGAAGAGCGCCAATCTTGTTAGAGAGAAATTGAGGATTTTACACCTTTTCATAAGGGCCAAATCTCTTGGGATGAGATTGGTTGTGTTCGACCCCTATGCTATGGATTAATATTAGGATCAGATACCAACCTTAAGGATCCATATCCTAAAACATATCCTTCATTTTATCATGGTGTTTGGACCTATCAAGCCTATATATTGAAGGTATTCCCAAGGTGAAGGGGGGAACAATACATGTATCAAACCTTTGATTCTGGAGGAAGCATCATCATTTTGATGTCAAGATTCATGCAAGGGTTGGATGAGGAGAGCTTGGAGAAGTGACTGCATCATCAATAATTCTTTGTAAGTGCCTTCTTTGGCTTTCCAATTAATGATAACTTCGCCTATTCCTTTCAAATTCATGTTTTCTACATTTGCTTGTCTATTGTCTTTTCAATATTCATAGATAGATATTCTTTATATAATCATCTGGATTAGGAGGAAGGGTTACTTTTCTAGTATTTACAGAGTTTCATTTGTGTTGAAGAGCTTGGAGATCAAGCCCAAGGATTGGAGTAGCGAGGACGAACATCGCAACAAGGTACACCATATTCTTCTTCTCTCTTTCTTGATTGATTGAGTTAGATCTATAGGCACGTTAGCAACCATTTATTTACTTCTATATTTGGACTAAAGATACGGGTCTTGCTTCAAAGGGGAGCCTGGCCTGTCCACAAGGTAATATTTCTCACAACACCATGGTTGATGAAGAGAAAGGATGGTGGATAGGATGGTTAAATTGAGATGATAGGTTTCATCATGTCTATGAAGGTAAAATTTAATTATGGTTATAACTACATAAGATTTTCATAATGCTTGCACAATATTTGTGATGTGAACTCATGCATAAATACCTCTCCTTGTTTTAACTCTATATGATGGCATGCCTTTTCTTCTATGTGTGTTGTGTCTATTATCAATTGTAGCTCAGGGTGGAAATGATATAGTGTGAGTATTATTACATTATAAAAATGGGTGGTAACCTTAACATATGGGAACCGACCTCTATTGATCCCATTCTCCTTGACCCTATTGTTTCCAATAATTTTTAGCAAGTAATATGGTTACAATTATTTGAAAAAAATTAGAGGATTTTGTGAACTTGTGGCGAAAGAGTTTGCTCAAAATTTATAGAGTGAAACCACCATGGTGAAATGTTTGGAAATTGTTATTTCATAGCACATCATTTCTAGGATCATTGGTATGTCTGCACAAGGAAATAAACGATATAAGGAAAGGGAAAAGGCTAGGGATCCTTCTTGGTAGCAGGTGAGGAAATTGAAGATACAAGGCAGGGAGTTTGGCATCTCCCACTTCCACAACCATGAGGTGAATTAGCACACTAGATATTATTTGATACGTTACTTGTGAGGGTTGTTCTTCACTAGTGTTGGCATGCCATTGTTGTTTTCTCATGCTTGTCAGGTGGAATTGAAGAATCAACGTTCCTTTTTATTTGTTGAAGTTCGTTTAAGAAACGGTCTTAGAATGTCAAAGTATGGTGGTTGAATAATCTCACTCATCATGGATTAATAAAATTATTATTAAAATATGATTTACTCAGGGATCGACCAAAATTAGTATGGGATGAATTTATAGATTGGATATCTCCTAGACCCAAACAAAATGGGGCTAATGGCATATCAACCAGTCACAATGTAAAGCCCCCTCAAAGTAATTTGTAACTACCAAAGCCTATGGATACATAGATGGAGACTTAGGAAGTGGAGCCTTTGAAAGATTATGAAGGATTCAAAGGCTCAAAATAATTTTATTGACTATATTTAGACTAAATATAGTATCCAGGCATATCCAAGCTTGGTTGAAGAAATTCCTTGAAATGATGAGAAAAATAAAACTCCTTCTCATGTGCCTGCTAGCTGTAAATAATATGAAGGCACAATAGTGGAAGAAGAAGTCATCCTTAAATCATATGGAGGAACGATAATGGAAGAACTAGAAGACTTAGTTGGAGTAGTTGAAACACTTCATCTAGTATGCCAATTACTAGCCAAATTTCACAAAGTGGATGACAAATGTCAAGTAAGCTCCAATTCCATAGCACCAAATTGTGATAAGATACTTGTGGAATTGCACCATCTTCATGATAAATTGAGTAATATAGATGCTAAGAAAGAAAAATGGGAACAAATTACTTTGAATTATGGTAAAGGATCCATTTCTTTAGAAGCCCATAATCATAATTTGAATTTTGTGAAAGGGAAAGCAATGGTTTCCTATGTAAATTTGCAAGATACCATTAAATTATTAGGAGCGAAAAATACTATGCCGAGAAAGGAATTGGAGAATCAGAAGAAGTGACATGATGAAGAGTTGTGACAATAATATGTGGAAGAACCTAGAAGAATAAATAAAAGGATATCTAAAGTTGGGGATTTGTCTATTGAAACATTGGCTTGCAGACCACCTTCTACTATGTACACTTTATATCCAAGGGAAAAATAATTTAGGTTTCAATTGGAAAGAATTGTCTCTGACTTGTCAATCAACACTGAAGGTATCGAGAAAAAAATTGTGGGATTTATTTATCCAATATTCTTGACCAACATAAATTACTTTGTGAGCTATATTTACATAATTATTTGTTTCCTAATAATACTTTGTAGATCCCTTATCACTTTGTAATAGATGTTTTCCGTAGGGATTTCTAGTCAAGTTTGTAGAATTAAATTAAAAGGTCTCATGAAATGGAATTAGGAAAGGAAAAAGGGTGGAATGCACCTTTGTTTATTTGATTTGAAACTTATTCTATGGCTACTGCACATAAATAACACTATCAAAGTGATTGAAATCCCCAAATTCAAGCGATTATAGCTCGAGAACAATCCTTAGAAATTATAGGTTTCAAATATTTGTTTAATTCTTCAACTAAGAATGCTACAAGGAGTTGCTAGAAGTGATGGGGAGAGCTTATTAATGTTCTCAAGCAAGGTGAACCACACTCATTACCTAAGATCTAAGTCACTCTCCATCAAAGCAAATTATATGTTACTTTTAACAAAGAATTGGGTTTATAGTGGCTACGCCCAATTTTCATTTTCCATTGTTGTGGTACCCTATTCTAAATTGAAGTAATGCTCCTTTAGATGAAGTTAGGGAAAAAAAGAGATGGTAGAAAATCATATATTTGAGAGGGTTCCATCCTTCAAAGGCTTACAATCAAATGGTTCCATATGATTTCCAGGCATTATGTACTGAAAAAATGCACCATAATCAAATTGTCCTATTACATAATAGGTGTGCAATGTCCCGAGTCGAGGGGTATGATGAGCCTTATAATTACCTTGTGTTTCTCATCAATTATGCATCCTTTCCCCATATGATATAATCCTATTACTCTCTTTGTTAATACATTTTTGTGCAATCCGTTAACATAATGATCAGTGGGCATTTTATGCTTTTCTATTTGGAACTTCATGTTTTAATGATTTTTTTTTGTTAAATATTGAGTGGAATGCATGAGTCTATATGTATAGAGATTATTAATAGTATTGTTTCAATATGTAGAGGAATCCCATTGTCTAACATTGCAAATATTTTGATGACCAGAGGATTTCATGGCTAAAGATCATCATTCCACAACTTGTTAATGCATTCCTTCAATGTGTTGATGATTCCATCTCATGCATTGATAAATCCTTGTAGTTTGCTAACAAGTTGGTGCAACATGGTACAAAATTTGAGAATACCATTTTATATGAATGTGCTCTATTTATGACTAGAGTTGAAATCTTTGCATGTTTCCCTCTTTTGTGACTCTACAAAAATTGTAGCAACAAATATATCCATGAATGATGGGAGATAATTCATGATAGTTAGAGAATGATATGCCTCACTAGATTAGTTTCTCTTATTTCTTTTTCTGTCAAACCCAACTTCTTTTCATTCTTCTAACCTTGTTTCTAGAATGAGGTAGATAAGACATTAGTTTTCTAACCCAAAGTATAAATTCCTTGACTTTACAGAGATTGAATAAGACTGAGGGGTAGTCTAAACAATTCTCCACATCCCAACCAAGGGTTAGCACCAATTTTGACTTTATCCCCTTTTCCAAAAGCTAACCAATTCCCATCATAGTGAAATCCATTATTGGTGCCTTCTAGAATATAGACCCATTTTGAAATGGTTTATTTTCCTTCTTGACACATTCTTCCAAATAAATGGGTTCAATGTACTTTTGGTGTATGACCTGCCTCCATAGTCCTTCTTTTGATATATTCCTTCACATACTTTTGGTAGCCAAATCCTTGCCAAAAAAATTAATATTATTTAAACCCCAATGTCCACCTTCCTTTGGTTTTACCAAGAACTACCATTTTACAAGCATAATGCCCTCTCTCTCTCTTACCTATCCATAGAAACATAAATATTTTATTTCTTATTATTTCCAACACCTCTTTATGGATAAAGGCCACAATATTACAATAAATAAGAATTGTTCTAGAACTACCTTTACCAAAGTCAATCTACCTCCCAAGGAAATTTAGTGCTTACACCATACCTTTGTTCTTTTTTCTATCTTCTCTATCAACCACTTCCAATGTTTCTTCATGTAATCATTTGGTTTCAAAAATTTACCCAAATACTTAAAGCCCGACTAAAAATTTGAGCTCTAACAGGGAAATTCTTGCATAATCCTCTTATCATTTTCCTCACCCATCCACTACAAGGAAAACATCAATTTGCAAAGGTTTTTGCATAACCACTTCTAGGATTCTCCATTTAAGAGGAGGTTTCTAGCGAAGGTAGACAATCAGAGGTTTTTGCTATTATTTTTTGTTGGTGCACCTAAACCATTATGACACACCTATTCACTTGAATATCAAAAGCATTGGTGCTCCATGTCTACAAGTTAATCAAAGAAAAAACATGCCAAAAAGACATGGATGCTCCAATTTGGTTAAGGTACACTAGTGCTCCACATTGGTCTAGGTGCATTAGTGCTTCTGTATTGGTGTGCATAAACAAATTAACAACCACAAAATACATCAATGCTATCTTTGGTCCTACAATACTAATGTTCTGCATTCATTTAGGAGCACCATTGTTCCATGACCCATGTGCACTAGACTAATGATGAAATATGATCAATTCTGTAATTTCCCTTTTAACATGTATACAATTCATATTAATTAATGAAATATGATCATTTCTCTTCTCTATTTATCACTATGATCCTAATGATGGACCACATTAGATTGGTTTGAAATATTGATGAAATTAATATAAAGGCGATGTATCCAAAAAATTCTATACCCACTAAAACCAAACACAAAAGTATGGGAGAAGGAAAAAACATAAAGATAACTCTTAAAAAGTGGAAAAAGAAAGAGTTTGTTTCATTTAGTTATTTCACACCAGAGAAGAGGAAGAGGAGGTGGTTCTACAAGAGAATTACATACAAATAGCCATGAATGCAGGGAAAGACAAAGAGTATTGCAACCAAGTACCCATTTCTTCCCTCTTCATTATTTAATTTCTTCCCATTATTGGGTTTGTTTCTTTTATTTTCCATTTATTACTTTTGCTCTTAATTTCTTAGCTGGTTTTGTTGTTTTTTTGTTAGTTTGAGGGTTTTGCCTCTATTTTGCAAGTTAATGGTGGATTTATTTTAAGGTTTACATAATTGGATATCGCTAGAAAATGAGAGGTAAGTTCAACAAAGAATAATTGTGCAACATCAATTCCTATCCATACGGGTTTTCACCTCTCTTTATTTGTAAGTTCACGATGTTTTTCTATGTGGAACAACGTTTTTCCCTAGTTGTATTGGAACATTAGTGCTCCTATATGGTGTGGGAGCACCATTGCTCCTATAGGTATAGGTGCATCAGTGCTCCTATAAGGTGTGGGAACATCATTTCTCCTCTTTAGGTATGGATTCATTGGTTCCCCTAATAATCTAAAGCACCAAACATCAATTCATATGTTCTTTTAACTTATTAAAGAGGAGGCAAAAACTTAAAGACAACTCTTAAAAAGAGGAAGCCACAAGGGTTTGTTTCATTTCTTCATTTCACATCAGAGAAGAGCAAGATGAGGTGTTCCTACAAGAGAATGAAATACAAATAACCATGAATGCAAGGAAATACAAAGAGTATTGTAGCCAAGTATCCCCTTTTTTATCTCTTCAATATATATTTTATTTCTATTATTTTCCATTTCTCACCATTGCCCCAAATTTCTTAGTTATTTTTACCATTTTTTTTGTTGGTTTGAGGGTTTTGCCTCTATTTTTCATGTTAATGGTGGATTTATTTTAGGGTTCTATATCAACATATATGGCTAGAAAATGAGGTGCAAGTTCAACAAAGAAAGAGGTACATTTTTATGTAGCATGGGTGCATATCCATAGGGGTTTTCACATCCCTTTATTTGTAGGTTCATAAGGTTTCTCTACTGGCACAATGTTTTCCCTAATGATATTGAAGCATCTATGCTCCTCTTAGGTATGGTGCACCATTGCTTCTCTTTTGTTGGAACTTTCGTCAATATTGAGAAGGGGGAGGGGGGGGTGAATCAATATTGAGCACTTTTTACAATTTTAACATTAAGCACATCATATAAACATTACATATTGACAATCACATAAAATCATGTATAGAGCACACGATATTTTTAAGTGGAAACCTAATATGGGAGAAAACCACAAAACTTTATATATAAACAAAGTTTACCATTATTCGCATGCTACAATTTGCAGGAGGCACCAACCCCCTAATTCTCCAACACCAACTAGAAAGAGGCCAACTAGAAGGAGGAACCAACCCCCTGAAGCCTAGGCACCAACCTATTGAGAGTACACCAATCCTCAATGAGGTCCAGCCCACCCTTCCACCTTGTAGAAAAGCAAGCTAACCTCAAACAAGAAGCCTTCTGTCATCATTCTTGAGACTCTGTTCTTATTCATGACTCAATCTACACACAATTCGCATGATTATTGTCACAGTCACATTGTCCTTATTTACAACTTTTCTATCATTCCTGCAGCTTCCAATATTGCATTCTAATTCAATCACAGTCCTATAGCTGCCACTCTACCATTCTCTCATAATCCTATAGCTTTGATTTTTGCAGTACCTCTGCAAGCACTCCAAACCCTTGTCAGTGTGTCAAAATTGACAGTAACAAAAATAGTTCCATTAGCATTGAAGGCACATAAGAGTATCTGATTTCCCCATTGTCTGGAAAAACTGAGTAGGATCATTGACCTTAACACCATTAGGTTTTCCACCTACAATATTTTCTTCTGGATTTGGACTATAGACTCGTGGATTGATATGGAAGTCTCGAGCATCCCAAATCCAACATGTTCCATCATCAGATGACAACTAGGATGGTGCAATCATTTGAAGCTGATGCCACCAAGGCATTGTTTGCACTCACTGCCAAATCAATAATTTCACCCTCATGTCTGCAAAAACTAGATAAGAAAAATCCAGTTTCCATGGACCATATTTTGACAAGACGATCATCCGAACAGTGATTACATGTTGTCCGGACAGGTCAAAAATCACACAGTAAACTGCATTTTGATGTCCCCTCAGCTTCTTGATAATCTGTATTTTTTTTAATAGATGGCTTTGTTATGGCATATCATGCAACATGAACAAATGGAGCGCAATGATGCTTTCAAAATCAAGCCATTTCCATCAAAATCAGGCCATGAACTTCATGAATATGCCTTGCAATTTCTCAATCTTTGCGTGGGTGAACAACATGAAAATTCCCTTCATCCATTGAAAAGCCAAAAGTTCATCTATCCCAAGATTATAAACTCGTAATTCTTTTGTTGTGAAAGTCTTAGGGCTTCCATCTTCCTCCAACACATACCTATTGTACGTCAAAACTCTATATCTTTGCTTGAGTTAATATACAAATGAGGCACCATCTCTTTGTATACACATGCTTGTCATAAATAGAGCCGACTTGTTCATGTAATAGCTGGCCCAACTTGTAAGTTGTCATGGCTGAGCCAACTTGCAATTATAGTAGGGGCTTCATGCTTTAGGAGGGTCGACTTAAATGTTTGATTTGTGTGGCTTGTGGTGGAGGATTGAGTAATTTCCAACGTTGCTCTAATTAATACTTCAAGACTTCGATGTTGTCATCACTTCAAGACACATCATTTTCTTTCTCTCAAATCATCAAGGCTTCTTACTTATGCAACTTTTTCAACGTTTCTTAGCTTCAAGTTATACCAATGTTTCACATTAAATAAGGATGTGATCATCATACTCTTATGTCTAGGTTGTCATCTAGGTTGACATCAAGGACAACATCAAATTTTCAATATCTTTGGCATGGAATCACTTATCCAATAGAAGTTTGAGCTCAACGTCTTGAGCTATAGAAGTTTTAACACCACCCAATACTTTCTCACTAAGTTGAAATCCCTAAGGCCACAATTGAAGTTGTGTGGGATCAATAAGGAGGATGAACAACTTGTTATATCCATTCTTGTGAAACTTGGACTTGATTACTTTGTTTTCATTTCCACATTCCATATTCCATGCCACCAAGTGCATGAAGAAGCAACTTGACCATGTTACTCATTTTATTAAGAAGAATACTATCAAGGTGTCTAATTCTATCAAGTAGGGTTCATCGACATATCATTCTTCAAAATCATGGGAAAGAAAAGGGAATATGAAGATCAAGCTCTAACACTTGTAGAAGTTGCATCTCAGCCTTCTTTATGCGTACTTGATTCAAGTGCACCACACCACATGGCTTCATATAAAGGTGATTTTTCATCATTGGAAGCTTGTACCATGCCAACTATCTTAATGGGGGGAAATACTCCTATTGAGGTCTGTGGGAGATGATATATTAATGTGATTGATGGAACATTTCAGAATGGGCATTGTGTTCCTTCACTTTTAACCAAACTCCTATCTATATACTAGATTACTCATTTTGGTCTAGGTAAGCGAGTTGAGTTCACACCTGACTTTGTGGTAATTAGTGAGATGAAAAATGGTGCTACAATTTTTGTTGGTAAAGTTGAGCATTAGTCCTAGCTGTATATTTTCTCTAACTGTGTTCCCAAGTCTTTGTATGTCTCACTCATTCAAATGAGGTGAGTAGAATATGGCATGAGCATTTTGGCCATCTTAGTTACCTCTATTTGTAACATCTTAGAAAGTAGAGCATGTTGGAAGGGTTGTTGGATGTTAGATTTTATGATGGTTTTTTTCAAGGTTGTATACTTGGAAAGCATCCAGAGGAGAAGTTTGACAAAGGCTAAGAATGGAGAGCTACAAAAGTTATGGAGCTTGTTCACAATTATTTGATGGTTTTGTTTCCTCATCCTTCGATCAACATATTCAAATATGCCTTGACCTTCATTGATGACCAAAGTATACTTGTGTATACTTTCTTTAGAAAAAATCAAATGCCTTTGAGCACTTTCAGGACTTTAAATCACTTGTTAAGAAATATTTTGGGAAGGAAATTAAAAGTATGTGTACAAAAAATGGGTTAAGGTATGTGAACAAAACATTTGAGTACTTATGTTCTTATGAAGGCATTGCATTACAATGTAATGTCTCACACTCCCCTTAGTAGAACAATGTGGTTGAACAAAATAATAGATCTCTAGAGGAAGTGGCAAATTGCAAGTTGTAGTCTCAATATCTCACTCTAAAGTTTTGGGAAGAAGCCATTGATTGTGCCTGTTACATCCAAAACTAAGTTTACCATAAAACCTTGAAGGTAGTCACTCCTTTTCAATCTTGGAGAGGTAAAAAAATGTAGTCAAACACTTTAGAGTGTCTGGTTCTAAAGCATGGGCTGAAATTCCTACATAGAAATGAAGTGCATTGGATCATCAAATCCAATATTTTATTTTCATGGGATATCCTATTGGAGTTAATGGCTACTAGCTTCTCAACACCATAAAAAATTAGCAGGTAATTTCTAGTAGTTTTCAATTTGAGGAGATCTCCTTGATTCACTCTCATGATGATTTGTGATCTACATCCAATCCAATTTTCATAGTGAATTATGCTAACATCGAAGTTGATTATCCACCTAGGTTAATTATTGGTTATGAGGACTCCATTTCATCCTCTTTAGATGATGGGAGTGATAATGAGGTTTTTTCTACAAATTTAGAGGCTTTAGATACTTCTCATGAACTTCCTACAACAATGACATGCTAGGAACACTAGAGACTATAGGTAGTAGGAAAGTTGGTTGGAGATCAAGCAAACACTAGGTGGATGCATTCTTAGTTCTACATAACTCCATGGGTGCTCTTTGATGTGAAATTATTGCTACATGGCCACTGTTAAATTGTAACTACTACAAGTCCATGAACCTTTCAAGAGGTCATTGAAATTATTGAGTTTATGTAGATATGCAAGAGGAACAAAACTCGTTGATGTAGAACCAAACCTGGGATCTAGTTTCCCTTCCTAAAGGAAGAAATATTATTTGGTGTAAGTGGATACATCAAACAAAGTTTGCAGTGGATGTTTTGGTGAACAAGAAGAAATATTGTCTCATGGAAAAGGGATTCTCATAGGTACCTAGCATAGACTACAATGAGATGTTTGCACCAATTGAAAAAATGGACTCAATCCAGCTTGTTCTATCCATTGTTACAACTCATTACTTGGAAGTTCATTGGATGGATGTAAAGAGTGAATTTATTCATAGGGATGTTGAGGAGTGTATTTACATGGAGTATCCTTAGGGGCTCTCTCAAAACTCTTCAATGGTGTGAAAACTTAGGAAATCCCTTTATATCCTCAAACAAACCCCTTGTGCTTGGTATGCCAAGATGGATTCCTTCATTATCTCTCATGGAGTTTCTCAATGCCATTTCGATCCTAATATCTACTTTCTATTGCAATATGGTTCTCTCTTGTTCATGATATTATATGTAGATGATCTCCTGATCATTGACAACTCCTCAACATTCATTGCTACTGTAAAAACTACCTTGCATCACAAATTATTAATGGGAAACATGGGGCTAGTATATTATTTTCTTAGGATTGAAATCACTCAATTTAGCTTCGGGATCACCATGGCACAGTCTAAATATGATCTGTGTTTTTTCTCATTATTCTAGATGACTAATTGTAAGCCTATTGTGACTTGATTTCTCTCTCGCATCAAACTCGAGGCTATTTTCTCTTCATCTTTGGATAACAACACCCAATACATAAAACTATTTGGGAGTATTATTTATCTCACATATATCAATCCCAACATCTCTTATTTTGTTGTCATCGTTTTCGTATTTATGTGGGAAACCCACGATTTGCACTGCAAGAAATCCAATTGAATTATTCACTACATTCATGAAACACACAAGTTAGGGATTCATTATGCAATAGGTTGTGACCATGATTCAATAGGGTATACAAATTTAGATTGGGAAAGTGATTATATAGATTGAAAATCCACTTTGAGCTACATATTCTCCCTTGGTTCTTGTTTGATTTGTTAGTTGAGCAAGAAGCAATCAACCATTGCTCTATATACCACATAGGAAAAGTATTGATGAGTTTTTAATGTATTCCCTAAATCCATATAGATTCAATGTATTATCACAGATTTTGGTACCATGTACCGCCACCCATCTATATTTTTTGTGACAATTAGAGTGTGATTCAGGTCTCGTAAGATTTGGTTCACTAGCAAGAAACCAAGACATTGAGATTAATATGCACTTCATTTGAGAGATTATTCATGAGGAGTTCATTCATCTGAGATACTATTCGAAAATGGAGTAGATCGATGACATATTCACTAAACATATCACCAAGAACATGTTTCTTTATTTACGAGCTCTGCTGGGAGTGTGGATGGCTTCTTCTCTAGAGCTAGCTACATAGTCATCTCTTTCTATTTTCTTGGGGGGTTTTCCCATTGGTTTTTCTTCTCTCACACACTTCTTGAGGGGATTTTCTGTAAATGGGTACCTAATATGGCTTCACATTTTCCAGGAACATATATCTCACCACATACTCACCTAAGTTGTGCTTATTAGGGGGCTTTGGTGCATATTAGCACTCTACTTCAATGCCTTCATGCATGCTAATCTTACTTATCTTTTATTCCTTTATTTATCGATCATTTCATGGTGTGCACATATTTTGTGATGTTTCTTTAATCTCTAAAAGCATGCCATGTATTGTATTACATGCACTATCTTTATTTCTAGTGAGGTAGCTAGTTGATGAATACATAGTTAAGCAATGTCATTACAACAATCTAGTGTTTCATTCCTTTATCTATGTTCTCTTTTTTATACTCTTGATCTTGGGTGGTTTTGTAACCACCACAATCTCATATCCATAGATTATGTTGAGTGTGGTTCTACAACTTGGTTTCATTCGTAAATCTCTCACTCCCCTTTTATCTCAAAGCACCAGTGCTTGATTTTTTTCTTTGAGCATTGAAGCTACTAGTTCTCTTGTTTGGTCTACAAGCATTGATTATCCACTTTGGGAATATTACCTCTAGTGGATGAGTTGTTTTAGAGAGTTTTCATCAAACATTATTTTGTAATGATTATGTTAGCACTAGAAGTTGTTCCTATATTGATTTAAGTACAATCCTAATACCCATTAGAATTTGAAAAATTAAATCAATTTAAATTGGGTGGATCGGCAAGAAAGAACAAGAAAGAGGGCAACAGTTTGACTGTAGATCAGTGATCTACCATTGGGCATGGAGTCAAAACACTCTGAAGATTGAAGGCAATCAAGATAAATCACCAGGTTAGGAGCTTATATGATTATGATTATAAGAAAGGAAAGTGAGCAAAAAGAAGAATGTCTACTAAACAAAGATTCTCTCTGCAGAATATATTGAAAAATGCTTGAACAAAAACAATGATTAACATGCCAGCTACAACAGATCCTTTGTTGCTCAGGGATCCATGAATCAAAGGCAGATTTTGATCCTCAAAACCTGCAATATATTCAAGCAAGAAGATAAAAAAATAAATGGAAAACAAATATGACAATATGAGAAACATCTCTCATGAATATTTAATGCAATAAAAATGTGATTACAAATGGGCCCACATGCTTACAAATAAGCAGTTAAATTGCTCCTCAAGATCTCTCCTCTCTTGGATCATGAATCCAACCCTTTCCTCAATAAAACAACTCCTATATATAGTGTATCATCCTTCCTACTATAAAGAGGTCTAATCCCGAGTGGTTGCATTGGATTCCATTTTCTCTAGGAGCTGTTACAACAAAGTGAAATAAAAAATCCACCAAGCTCCTATTTTTTTGGATTTTGTCTATTGTGATAAATGTCTTTTGAAATAGGTCATGTTTCTTGATTTGGTGATGGAACAAATGTCCTTCATGTCCAAATAACTCCTAGGAAACCATTCAAACTCCCTCAAACAAGTGGCATACATCCTAATGATTCAAAATAAGATCTAGGAGCCTGACAGGGCTAAAAAAGGCTCAAAAATGAAAGTTATCGGAATCAGACGAAACCAATTCCATTGTGACTGGATCGTCACGCTGATTCCGGCCATATATTTACTTTCTAAAAGGGGCTATGTACGTGAGAGTTATCGCACTCTGATCAGATTCCCAAGCAGCTAAAAAGTCAAAAGGTGAACTGGCAAAAAGTCAATGCTGATGTCAACATGACGTCACCAAAGCTATTTCAGGATGCTGACGTGACAAGGGCGGGTGATGACAAGTGGTGACCTGTGACTGGGCAGATGTTGCAGACTTGGACCAATACAGTACTGACATGTGGCATGTGAATCGTCAAATATGGTGGTGCCATGTGGCATGTGAATTGTCAAATATGGTGGTGCCACGTGGCCCAGGCATGGGCAACCACATGGAACCCAGTCATCAAACGAAGTGGCAAGTTTCAAAATTTTTGGGGGTCCATGGGTTTTGAACCCACGACTTATGGCCAAGCCCAACGTCTTGAGAAATGGTCCAACACCAACGCGCCCACGTGTTTCTTGTTATAGTAAACACATTTAAATATTTAAATATTTTAATGTATGTGCATGGAGGGCGGAAAGGGGCTGGGGCTAAGCCCCAACCCATGGTTTCATTGTTTGCATGTAACCATAGGGTCATGGGCCATGTATAACCTCCAACGCGCATGCTAAGCACCGTTCACCATCTATTTCGGGGCTATGACCATGGTATGGGCACGTTATTGGAGGTGTGGTCCTATGTTTTATTGCCACATGACCATGGATTTCAGATTAAGGGGCCAGTGCACAACCCTATGGGCTGGCGCTTGGCCATATATAGTTGTAATATGATCATAATAAGGGAGCGTGTGCCTACTTTGGGGGCTTAGCCCATAATTTTTGATAAAGTGGGTTTCTTACCTATGGTTTTTGGATTTTATTATGATTTTTGGCCTGTTAATGGAAGATTCTGCCCATTATTGGGAGATATTGGGCTCTTTTTGAGCCCAGATTTTGGGAGGAAGTTGGGGAAGGATAACCAACTTCATATATATAGAAACCAGGTCTGTTTGAGGCCATGGAGGAGAGTCAGAGCAAAGTTATGCTGAAGCAAAGCCAATTCAAAGCCATTTTTATGCAGGGAAGCTGTTGAGAAGGAGACCTTTGCGGGCTATTTCTGGGAGCTACACTCAGTCTTTTTTCAGTGCCGTCAGTTGTGTTGGATTTCTGAGGTCGAGAAGAACACATTGAGACCAGTATGAGATCCATTTGATGTACTTTTGCTATACTTTGCAAGCATTGAAGAATTAATAAAGAAGCCTCCCCCACTGAGACAAAGGTTTGGAGACGTAGGCAACCTTGCTGAACTCCGTTATCACTTCTCTTGTTATGGTTTTCTATTCTTATTGCTTCAGTTCATATCTGTATATTGCTTTATGGCTGTTGTGTTTCTTCATTAAATTCATCCTCTTTCATTCAACTTCTTAAATGGTTAATAAATGCATGCAAAAATAACTCAACCATAGTCATTAAAAGATCTTTTCGGATCACCTACATCTCAGATTTATCAAAATGTTAGAATTTGCAACGCCTTTGACAACATGCGTTGCGAACTTTCCTGTACGTGATGATTTCAACTTTTCTCCCAAACGATGAACTGGGTCACGCTGATATTTAGTCAACAAGTATATGATAGTATGATTCATCTCCACAAAAAGTTTTAGAAGAACCCAGATCTGAATTTAAAAGTTATGAAGAAAAAATGATTATGTTTTGTACTAATTTGTTGCAAACTGTCCCAAAATACCAGTTTGTAGCACCTTTGACAACACACATTGTGAACTTTCCTGTAGGTGTCTGTTTACCTCCAAAATCCTTTAAAATATGCATAAGAAGTTGGGAAAAACATTCCAGAGCCTTCTACAAACCTCTTGAAACATGAAGTAACCTTTAGAAATCATATGAAGATGCTAAAGTTAGCTCAAGACCCAAAATCATCACTTAAGTTTTAATTGTATGCACAACAACAATTGGAGGATGAACATGATGCAAGTAGGAGGTGAGAAAAGAAAAACATAAATCCAACCTAGATGAGGCTACAGACAGGTAGAATTGAAGCAACTCTGTGTAAAATAGAGGGTTTTCAGCACCAATGGTTAAGTTCGTAGCGCTAGTGGTTAAGTTTGCAATGCCAGTTTGTAGCGTGCTTCATTCAAACTGTTAGACTTGTTTCTTCAAACCAACCTAAAGAACACGATGCATTGAATTCACTGAAAAAAATGATATATGCCTTGACACGTTTCTAAGGTACAATGATTTAGTGCATAAGTTACTTCTTGATACGTTGTGAACTTTTAGGTGAGTTTGCAACAAGTAGATTGGGCACTTGAATTGACCCTCAAATGGTTGAAAATGACATAAGGAATCTTTTGTACATCCCTTTGAGACAAGACAGATGATAATGATAAGTTTCAGACCAAGGGTGTGACCAATGTTGACCCTTATTTCTTTCAT
>SNQJ01S0027500.1:82745-100757 GCA_010110895.2 Picea sitchensis | reverse complement strand
AAAAGAAAGGTTTCACCCACGAAACCTACCTCGTGGAAGAAATCCAAAGCTAGTAAGACCAAGTTTCAGAATGTGCTCATGCTCGATGACTTCGATTTCATCATCAAATATGTATTAGATGCCTCGCAAGACATTTTGCAAAACAACGAAGCCAAACAAGAAGCCCGGTATGAAAGAATTGAGGCAGAGCTGAGATGAGTTCAACAAGCCCTTCACTCCAGCTGTGTAGTGTCCACCCTGCCCCCGCCATCAGAAGAACCATATTTGGGTGACGAGCCTACCCAACTCCGCAGAATAACCGATGTGATTGAAGCTCACCTTCATCATGCCCAGGAAGAAAAGGAACAGGCCATGGTGGCCCTGAAGCAAGCGAAAGAAGTAGTGATAGAGCAACACAAGATTGCGCAATAGGAGAAGGCTACCCTCCAGTCAAAATTCAAAGAAGAGAAAGCACATATCTAGCGAGAGAAGGAACAACTGCTCATCGATCAGGTTGGAGTAAAAGAAGCAGTCAACATATCACTCCTCTCTATGATGGGATTAGAGAAAAAGGAGGAAGACCCAGTAGAGCATCAATTAGTGAAGCTCGTTGAAGCCATTCAACAAATTCAATAGAGAATAACAGATCTAGAGCTACAGTCAGTGCCAAACACTTCATAGGACATGCGAGATCAAAGAGAAGCAATTGCTTGGAGCGTAATTGAGAGAATCAAGACCTTTGCCATGGAATGTAAATAACTCAGTGAGCATAGTGCACAAACTTATGAACGAATTATTGAGGATCCTGAACTAAAGACTCTGGAGTCCCAACTCCATGAAGCAAAGCAACAAGAAACAATGGTACAGGCACAGTTGAAGATCTTGTCTGCAATTGAAAGAATGAAAAGATCACAGGAACAATGCACTGTTCAACAACAAGTCCACGCCATATAGAGCAAAGTCATGGAAGTGACTCAGAGGCTCCATCCAGTCCAAGATGTTGCTTGTCAACTGTTTGAGGAGATTCAAGGATGAGGAGTAGAACTAGAGAAAGTAGTCACTACAGTTGAGAAATGCTTGGAAGGACTGGTGAATGAGGCAGTTCTTCAGGAATTCGCCGAGCAGGAGGCCTTGGTGCAGCAACAGGTTGAAGCAACTCGAGCTAAGCTTGAGGCTTTTGAGGCAGAATTAACCAAAGAAGAATGACTCGGGATGAGTCACAGGTGAGTGTTGGGGGCCTTTTGGCCCTTGACCAAGTTTTGGAGATCCTTGGTCAGGTTTGACCTATTTTGGGACTTTGACAGGCTATCAAAGGTGGAGTGTAAGTCAAAGCAGAGATCGCGGAATCTCGGTCCCTTTTTAGGGATTTTTGGTTTTTGGGCTTATGTAACGGGTATGGGGATGTCGACCCATGGGTTTACCCATGTTTAGGTCCCTTTGTAATGTATAAATAGAAAGCTGGGCGATGTAAGTAAGTGGTGTGGTGTGATGCTAGGTGCTAAGGGCAAGTGAAGGCCAATGTGCTAAGTGCAAATAGTTGTGAATGCTTTGTGCATGCTATGTGTTAAGAACTTGCAGAGCTAAGTGAAAGTGGATGTAAGAAGCTTCTGTAGTTTATAAGAGGGCTTTGTGTTGTAACTTAACTCGAGGAAGGAGGATATGGCGAGGTGCGTGCAGATCTCCTGTCCTATGCGGAGTAGGATCTTATGGCTTTGTGCATGTAGACGACTGATTGAAGATAATAAAGAGAAGAAGAGTTGGTGGACGTAGCCCCAGGTTGGGGGTGAATCACGTATATCTTGTGTTATGGTTTCTTTGTGCATTGTGATTGTTTTATTGTTCATATGGTTAATGCTTAGTGTAGTAATGTATACTTAGATAGACATGATATGATAGATCAGTGCTTAGTGATGTGAATGAATGTTAGATATGATATGTGTTGATATGATTAGTGCTTAAATACATTAGATCTGGATGAATATTGCGATTCTTCGTTATTAGGGTTTATCTGCGCTGTGAACTAAGGTTAAATACTGATGAATAATGACTGCTAAGTGCTCTGTTAAGGTGTTTTAATCACAGATCCGTGTCCCAGCTAGGTTGCAGACATCTGAGTCCTACAACCACCCCTGCCTCTACCTCGGGTGAGACTTCATCTGCTTCGTAGGTGTTGCTGAAAGGGCCGATAGTTAGGGTTTTGTTGGTGCGTTGAACCCTAGGTCTGCCCTTGTGCCAACAATAAGCAACCCAGATTTTCCTCAATCTCTCTCCTCTCTTGGATCATGAATCCAATACTTTCCTCAACAAAACAACACCTATATATATTGTATCATCCTTCATACACTACTTGCATAAGAAGTTGGGAAAAACATTTCAAATACTGCTATAGACCTCTTAAAACATGAATTAACCTTTAGAAATCATATGAATATGATAAATTTATCTCAAGACCCAAAACCATTACTTAAGTTGTAATTTTATGCACAACAACAGTTGGAGGATGAACAAGCTACAAGTAGGAGGTGAGAAAATAAGAACATAAATCCAACTTGGATGAGGCTATACACAGGTAGAATTGAAGCAACGGTATGTAAAACAGAGGGTTTGCAATGCTAGTGTTTAAGTTCACAGTGCCAATGGTTAAGTTCATAGTGCCAGTTTGCAACGTGCTTCATTCAAACTATTAGACTTGTTTCTTGAAACCAACCTGAAGAACATGATGCATTGAATGTGCTGAAAACAATGAGATATCCCTTGACACGTTTGCAAGGTACAATGATGAGAGATTAGTGCATAAGGTACTTCTTGATACGTTGCGAACTTTCAGGTGAGTTTGCAGCAACTAGATTGGACACTTAACTTGACCCTTAAACGGTTGAAAATGACACAAGGAACCTTTTGTACATCCCTTTGAGACAAGACACATGATAATGATAAGTTTAAGACCAAGGGTGTGATCAATGCTGACCCCTATTTCTTTCATGATAATGAACACTTTCATGACACCAAGACTCTTGCATGGACTAAGGTCAGAAATTTTGACTCCTGAACATTTCATGTACTAACATATTGAATGGTTTTGTAATTACAAGACATCCACCAATTAAGTGGCTTGAGTTTTTTGACAATAAATGTGGTTTTCCGTGGTTGGTTTCACTATCATTACTATATCGTAAAACTCAATATTTTGATATTAGTTATTGTACATTTTCATAATATTATTCTTATGTTTATTTCTAAAGTATTGTTTCATATGCTTCAAATAATAAAAATTAGAATTTTCATTTAATATTTTGCAAGTACTTTTAAAGTTTTAATTGTAAGTTAGAGATTCATTAATAGAAATGGGTAAAAACTAATACTTGGAATATTTGAACTATCACTACATTTTAATAATCATGTATTTATTAAATTCAATCAATCAATATTAAAAAGTCTTAAAAATTATTAAATACAAAACAAAGTTGTAAAAATAACTAAAAATATTAATAGATTATTAAGTACAAATAATGTTTTGATAATAAACTAATAATTTATTTATTATTTAATATCATCGATGCTAGATTTTAGAATTGGACCATCGATTCTCCTCCTTGATTTTGAATCATCGACATTGTGGCTCACATTGGTGTGGGCGCACCGATGCTCCTACTAGATATGGGTGCATCCGTGCTCTTATAATATATGGGAGCACTAGTGCTCCTCTTTGGTGTATGGGTGCACAAATGCTAAAAAAATTCCACCCAATATTTTAGTTATAGTAAACATATGTTAAACCCTCTACTATCATTGGTGGAGGTTTTTACAGATTTTGTATTGAGAAATTTTCCCAAACCTTTAACACTATAAACCTCCTCTAATTCATGTTTTCCTTCTAGTAATCCTATTAGAGCTAGAAGATGCTCTCTGACTCTTGGGAGGGTATGCCTAGCACATATTAGTTATTGCAATGATTTATAAATTTGGGTTGGTTCAAGACATGTGTAAGGATAAGGATACTACTGTTATTTTAGGGAAAATAGATCTGAATCTTCTTATTTAAGTGAACACACCAACAACATATTTCTTAATCAAAGGCATCCATTCTGACAGATAAGATAAGCATAGATAAGATAGATGAAATAAGAACTGACAAGCTAACTGTTTGTTCGCTTGGAAGAAAGAATTTCAAGCTTCAAAGATATTTAGAAACATGAAAAATTATTATTTGAACACAACTTCTTCAATCCGATAATTAAATAGTAAAATATTTACTGAAATTAAAATGAAACAAGAGAAATTAAATCTTTTCTAGAATTTAAAATGCATTCAAACAATATAAAAAGAATAAAAACACAAAGACAAGATAATCGAACCATTAGAAAATTATGTTCATTGAGTGCTTAATGTTGCAGGGCTGTAGCTTTTATAATCCATATCTATGTATAAAAACTCTCCTTTTACACCAAAGAACCCCCAATCCTCTCCTTCTATTGAGGCATATAAAAATGAAATATGGGATCCAATTCCTAGATCCTTCTTACTCTCAAACAAATGCCAAGTTTAGAAAACTGGCCAAACCCACAAATTTTGGAAAAATGAGTTGTAAATAACCAAGGATATATCCCAATCTATGGCAAATTTTGGCAAATTGTCCTCATTATATCTAAATAAGGCCATTCTATAAGTGGGTTTTTGATGTATTTTACAAATGTATTACCATTTGCTTGGAAACCAATCCTGAAATCATTCATTGAATCCTTGGAAATGTGGAATTTTATTTGACTATTGACCCTCTGCTGCCAAGTTCCTTGCCTCTAAATTTCCTGCCACCAAATCCTTTATAATTGTTGGATTAAATCTGTATTTATTTGATCCTTTGAATGTTGATTCGATTTCTAAGAATGTTCCATTGTTGGAAAGCTAACTGAAAAATGTGGATCTGTCACCATTTTTCCATTTCACCAAGGCCACGACTTGTTCTACATTATTTTCCATATCATTGAAAGACATGTGAAGATATATCGAGCAACTGCATGCTCTTTGCTACCCTAGGTTTTGGTTCTAAATTATCTTAATGAGGAAAGAAGGTTGTTGTTGTTATTTCCAACAAAATCTTATTCCCATAATCAAAGAACTCACTGACAGTTAACATTTTCATTGCACATAATTGTTTGTTTCAAGCACCCAATATTTGGTAACTTGTCCAATTTTTCCCTACCTCAATGTATATTTTACAATGTACCTCCAGGAAAACATTGATAACCAATATAATATTTGTTTGAACAAACAAATGTAAAGAACATTGACTGTCATACAAAACACCACCTTTGAAAAAATACATCACTTTCTATTAATATTCCTTTATATGTTGAACTGAAACGTGATATCTGATAAGATAAGATCATTATATGATCTTTGGAATCAAAACCCGCTCAAAACAATGATGCCTTTGGGTGCTACAAGAATGAAAACATTCTTGTAGCGACTTTTCCCACTTTTTAAACTTTGGAAAAATACACCTTTTAAATTAAAATTTGACTAAAATTCCGATGTGACATACCCAAATCATGCAAATATTCAATCCAATATTACAAGAAGCAAATGAAAATAAACCTAACAAAAGCAATCACACCCTAGATGATAAACAAAAGGAAATTTATAAGAAACTTAAGAAACAATGGGCTTATGAGTGAACAAGTTTTTTGAAAAGAAGACATGAACAAGTTTTGATAGAATATGATAAAAATTTAGGGTAAAAGGTGGTAGTATGTCTAGGTACTAACACTAGCTCCTTTTGGGGGTAATGTTTTGTGATAAAAAATTAAGAACCATGCATATGAATGCCTTCCTTTCCCATTTCATCAGTTTTAATATCCAACTTTTTATGTTCTTAACTACTCTAATTCCTGTTTTATTTCAGATCAGTTATCTTGCATTATGAAATATCAAATGAAAAGAATGAAACTATAGACTAGTGTCTCCATTGGGATTGTGGAGTCTTTATTCCAAAACTGAAAGAAAACTATGAACAAATTCTCATACATCAAGCTTATTTATGTACACTCCTACTCTAATAAAATCAATTACTTGATCAAGTGAAGACAAACTTCCAGTTCATCCATGCAAGAAATAGATTGAAGAAATGAAATTTTTGTTTGCAGCTATATTAGAAAGTGCAAGAGGAATATGACATATGCAAAAATATTTTCACGAGGAACATATACTCACAACTGTAAATCGGTAGCACACCGAATTCTACTGCATTTGAAATCTTGGAAATTGAAAACTCCATCCAATTTGCTATTGGATCGTAATACTCATGAAAAATATTCGATTGATCTAAGAAAAAAGGTTGTCTCTGTATTAGATCTGCTCCATTGTTGATATCATATTTCTGCTCAAGAATGGCATCTGGAGATTCTCCCATTGACTACTTATAATTTTCCTCACTGACTTCTCAAAGTTATGTTTGGATTTTTTTTGGTTCAAATGTACAAGCCAAAGAATATTCTTCAAAATGTTGATTTTCTTCCTGCAAATAAAATGTTTGAATAAAACTTGAGAATATATAATCCCAAATATCATCATAAGCCAATAATTATAGTTGATCTCCAAAATCAACAACAAGACTCTCATGGGAAAAAACTTTCTTTGAAATAAAAAACATCATCACCCTCTGTAAAATATTTCTCATGACAATCAAGAGCATATACATCTACATCTTCAATGGTAGAAAAATCTAATGTAATAATTTCAAGATATGAAGAAGAATAAAAATCTAAAAATGATGCACTATGACGCTGAAATAAATGAGTCCCCATATTTGATCCTTCATGTTCATAAACTTCCTTCTGATTCTCTGCATCCAAATCTAATTTATGTTTCTCATAGACTGTTTCATGTTCCAAATCTTCGTCCCAAACTTGATTTAAAAGATTTCCACAAGCTCGAGGATTGTCCTCAACCTCCTCTGCATTAACAAACATCTGTTGTAAGGATAATGAATTCCCCTCTCTGAGATAAGAACTAAATCAAGATGATGATGAGTTTCAATGTAAAACACCCTCACAATGGTTTCAGATGGTCAAATTGCAACATGCATGTTGAGATAGAGGCTGTGGAATATTTTATTGAAATGGGTGATAGACTCATCTCTTTTCTTCTTCAAAGCATAGAACTCAGATAGGTATTTTTCATATGACCTATTCTCACCCTAGTACCTAAATAAATCATCATGAATATCCGCCCGTGAATCTATCAAATAAGCCTCCAAATGTCTAAACCATAGTCCAACATCTCCATGTAAAGATCGACAAAAAGTTCTCATGAACACATCCTCAAGGATGATTTGTAAAATATCATTGAACTGTTCAAAAGAAACCATGTGTTTCTCGGCTCTCACATGGTCTTCTCCAATGAACCTAGGAAGGAAATCAATAAAATGGGGAGGATAGTCATGAAGGATAAGTGGCAACTTCAGGGGTTTGCGACCTTTCCTAATCTTGGACCAAATTTCAGTGAGATGGTTACAAGAAGGAGAAATGATCTGAGGAGGTGGTAAATGAGATTTATTGTTCACATGGTTACATGGTTGATCATCTTTTAAGAGGAATTTGGATACATAAATAATTCTTCTCAATAGGATGAGGTGAAGAGATCATATCAAAATCAACAATGTAAGAAGAGGGAATATATTCTTCTTTCAAGGAGGGACATACAACAACGAGATTATAGTCATCCAAATAGATGAAGCAAAGGATGATTATTTTAACATGTAAAGGAAAGAACATGAAAGAGATGATGAAAAATAATATAATCTCTTTGAGGAAACTTATGACATGATACCTGGTTGTTCCCATCAGTTCTTTCATCTTTCTATCAACCAGATTCTTCCTTCACTGGACTCTTTAATCGTGGATTCTCTAGGTGAAATATTGCAGTCACTATCCAATATCTAATATTTGTTCACCATCAAAGATTAGAATTAATCGTTGTCGTTCTTCCAGGGAAAATACTTTGTGTCTCCGTCCCCGACAACGATGCCAAAAGATGTTAGTTCTAGAAGATGCTATTTGACTACTGGGAGGGCATGCCTAGCACATCTTAGTTATTGCAATGATTTATAAATTTGGTTTGTTCCAATACAGGTGTAAGGATGAGGTTACTGCTATTATTTTACGGAAAATATATTTGAATCTTCTTATGTAAGTGAAAACACCAACAACATMTTGCTTAATCAAAGGCATCCATTCTAAAAGATAATATAGGAATAGACAAGATAGATGAAATAAGAAAGGACAAGCTAACAATCTGCTCGCTTGGATGAAATAATTTCAAGCTTCAAAGATATTTAGAAACATGAAAAATTACTATTTGAACACAACTTCTTGAATCAGATAATTAAACAGTAAAATATTTACTGAAATTAAAATGAAATAAGAGAAACTAAAGCTTTGATATAATTTCAAATGCATTCAAACAAGATAAATAGAAGAAAAACACAAAGACAAGAAAATCAAACCATCAGAAAATTATGTTCATTGAGTGCTTAATGTTGCAGGTCTATAGCTTTTACAATACATATTTATCTATAAAAGCTCTCCTTTTACACCAAATAACCCCCCCATCCTCTTGTTCTATTGAGTAATATAAAACTAAAATATGGGATCCAATTCCCATATCCTTCTTCCGCTCAGACGAATGCCAAGTTTAGAAAATTGGCCAAACCCACAAATTATGGAAAAATGAGTTTTAAATAACCAAGGATATATCCCAATCTATGCTGAATTTTGGCAAACCACATGCATATTAGCTAAATAAGACCATTTTTCAAGTGGGTTTTCGATGTATTTTACAAATGCATTATGATTTGCTCGGAAACCAATCCTGAAATTCATTCATTGAATCCTTGGAAATGTGGAATTTATTTTGATTGTTGACCCTCTGTTGCCAAGTGCTCTGCCTCTAAATTTTCTGCCACCAAATCCTTTATAATTGTTGGCTTCCATCTGTATTTAGTTGATCCTTTGAATGTTGATTCAATGTCTAATAATGTTCCACTTCTGGAAATCTAACTGAAAAATGTGGATCTGTCACCATTTTTCCATTTCACCAAGGCCATGACTTGTTCTACATTATTTTCCATATCATTGAAAGACATGTGAAGATATATCGAGAAATTGCATGCTCTTTTCTACCCTAGGTTTTGGTTCTAAATTATCTAAATGAGGCAAGAAGGTTGTTGTTGTTATTTTCAACAAAATCTTATTCCCATAATCAAAGAACTCGCTGATAGTTAACATTGTCATGCCACATAATTGTTTGTTTCAAGCGCCCAACTTTTGGTAACCTGTCCAATTGTTCCCTACTGCAATGTATATTTTACAATGTATCCCCAACACAACATTGATAACCAATATAATATTTGTTTGAACAAACAAATATAAAGAACATTGATTGTCATACATAACACCACCTTTGAAAAAATACATCACTTTCTCCCGATCTTCCTTTATATGCTGAACTGAAACATGATCTTTGATAAGATACGATCATAATATGATCTTTGGAATCAAAACCCGCTCAAAACAATGATGCCTTTGGGTGCTACAATAATGACAACATTTTTATAGTGACTTTGCCCACTTTTTAAACTTTGGAAAAAGACACATTTTAAATTAAAATTTGACTAAAATTATGATGTGACGTACCCAAATCATGCAAATAGTCAATCCAATCTTACAAGAAGCAAATGAAAATAATCCTAAGCAAAGAAATCACACCCTAGATGATCAACAAAAGGAAATGTACAAGAAACTTAAGAAAAAATGTGTTTATGAGGGAACATGTTTTTTTGAAAAGAAGACACAAACAAGTTTTGATAGAATAGGCTAAAAATCAAGGGTAAAAAGTGGTAGTATGTCTAGGGACTAACAACTCCCATTGAAGGAAATGGAAGGTTTCTACCTATTAATTTCCATACCATAAGTTATTCTTTTAGATTCTATAATTGATCTACTTAATCCTTCAATAATGATTAGAAAGAGTAAGGGCGCTAAGGGGCACCTTGGCCTCAGTCCTATAGAAGACCAAAAAATACCCAATGTTGAACCATTCATTGAGACTACAAATGAAACTCAAGACAAGCACCCTAGAATACAATTCACCATCTGAATGCATAAGACGATATATATCAATATAAGTCTCAAATATATCTAGTTAGATCTACCATAAGCTTTAGATAGATCTAGATTCATAACCATTTCATTTAATCTTTGAGTTTTGATAGTTGTGTAAACCCTCCTGTGCCACTTATGTAGCTTCATGAATATGTATATCACACAAGAAACCAAATTGTTCTTTAGAAATTGATTATGAGAGTATCTTCTACACACCATTTTTTTTTCTCCATTATCTTGTAGATGCAACTATAGAAGGAAATATGCCTAAAATCATCAAATGTTTCAAGGCTATCCTTATTTGGAATTAAATAAATAAAGGTAGAATCAAATACTCCAAGTGATTTTCCTATTCTTCTTATATCTTCCACTACCCTCAAGAGATCCTCTCTTGTTAGGTCATAAAATACTATTAAAAACTTCAATGTCCAAACACCAATCCCTAGACCCTTATCCCTCTAAAAAGAGGCTGGTACAACTTTGAATTCTTCCTAAACAATCTACCGACATTTCATTCTCTTCCTTTCCTACAAAAATTGGGAAAATACAAGTGATCTTTATTATTTCAACAATGTTGATTCTAATGGGTACTTTAATAACCCATAAATAAGTTACCCCAAGATCACCGACTTCCTCAAATGACCTAGCCTTACTGCCATCTTCCTACATTTCCTAGATAGTGTTAATATTCCCCTATGGTTGGCATAATTGCGAAAGTATCTTGTATTTTCAAATCCATTGGCTAACCATAGTGCCCCACTCTTTAATCTCCATTGAGCTTCCTTTTCTTCCAAAAAATTCCTCTTAGAATTTTAAAAATGACTCAACTTGACCTTATTGTTATCATCAAATATTGATACATAATGTTGACAATAAATCTCTGCTATTTCTTTCTCTATTGAAATTAAAGCTTGTTCATCTCTACTACTCTCGGTATGAACCCATTTTATATAAAAAAATTAACTTTTAAAAGGTTTGTTGTTAGTTGAATACTAGCAGACTCCCTTTAGAAAGMATCATATCTAACCCATTTTGAATTAACAAGGTTTATAAAAAATTCATCCACAAACCACTCATTATTAAATTTGAAAGAGTTGGGAGGTTTACTATTTTCCTTCTCTATTTGGACTAAGATTAAAATATGGTCACAAACATTAAAAATATATCATTCCTTTTAATTATATTCTCTTCCCTGATCCTTGGATTTCTGTAAGTTGGGGATATCTTAACTAGCTCCACGTCCTCTATCCCAACTTCTTCAATTTTTTCGTAAAAAGAAAATATGCCAACAAATGCTCCCTTACTAAGTTCCCCCATATTTTATCTATTAGGTTAAAATATCCTCCCAATATCATAATTTCATCTTTTACAAACTATTGGCCCAACATACCCTCTTAAAAAGGAGTCCTTTCATGAAAAGGCCCATATATGTTAAGTATATCAAAAGCCTTCCCCATATCCAAAAATAGAGTGCAACTCTAATCCCCAAGGTCAAAGTATAGAATGAGTCAATCTAAATGATATTTTCCTCC
This sequence comes from Picea sitchensis, assembly GCA_010110895.2. NCBI lineage: Eukaryota > Viridiplantae > Streptophyta > Pinopsida > Pinales > Pinaceae > Picea > Picea sitchensis. Next base: position 89,086 of record SNQJ01S0027500.1, on the reverse strand, counting down.
ATCCAGTCAACATCTCTCTAGAATTAACTAAAGGATATAAACCTAAAAAATCCCATTCCTTCCATGACTTTCACAATTCTTCAATAAATTTATTCCCCTCCCCAATTATCTCTTGAATCAAAAAAATATCAAGCTGGTGAAGTTCAACTATCTACCCAAGGAAAATTTATTGGATAGTTTTCCCAAACCCCTAATGTTTAAGGACATAATAATCATTGGGTCACTTTCTCAGGGGTGTGCCCAATTCTAAATCCCCCTTCTGAGGTATTTTTCCTCCCCTACATCCTTACTTATTCCCCCTTCCACTCCTCCATCAATATATCCATTTTTCCCCTTCCTATATCTAAGAGGATATCTAAAGTGATAACCCAGAGATAGATCCTCTCCAACATTAAAAATTTTATGGTTCCCAAAACCATTTTAGACCCCTTCCCCATGTCCAAGTATGTTGATTCTTCCCCTTCCAAGATTATTTCCAAGGGCATTACCCCTCCCATTCTCTAAGAATATAAAAAATACAAACCCAAACCCTCCTTATGAAAGTTCCCTTGACTTATTTATAGGAAAACCTTTATAAACTTCCAAAGAAGGTCATTGTTATCACCTTAATTTTACTCCTTTGAGACATTTGAAGGATCATAGTCGAAAGCATACAAAATTGGCTATAACTCATATATTACAAGCTATACAGATTATTTATAGGCTACCGAGAAAGGTCCACTCATCACAGGACCCTTCCCACAAGTCATGTAGACCATACCTTTGGTGTTTGCACAACCCATGTAGGAAAATCCCTGAAACCCATGTGACCCTATCAAAATAAAAGGTGCAACCCCCAAAACACTTAAATGCTTAGCTACAATCCCAGACAATTGGTTATGGTGATTTTGTCCCTACAAAACCTCCCATCACTACTCACCCACCATGATAACTCATCACCTTGTCATGCATTTATTAACATTACAATTATAGAAAGAGAAATGGTTCTCAAGCTAAAAATACAAGGTTTTGTTAGAGTCATACAACAAGAAAAAAATTATTTTGTGAATAGTTATGCTACTTGACTTATTCACAAACAGAGCAAGATCTCTTTGTTACTTGCTTCTCCTACTACAATAATGGATTTACTAATCACTGAGTGTATGCCCTTTATTGTGGCCATCCACAAAGGGCATTTTTCTACCTACATTATTGTAAAGATAAATTTAATAGTCAAGGAGGCCAAAAAACCCTCCCATGAAGGGATTAGAGCCCACAAACTGTGTTTGATCTTCCCTTGTGACTAATTATAACTTTAATGGCCCTTCCATTGGTTATCTTTCAATAAATTGTTGTGTCCCCTATTTTTCTTCTCAAATAGTGAATTTTACATCCAATTCATGTTGAATTTGTTAATCTAATTATGATTATTTGAAATTTACAATTTTATTATGCTTTCCCTAAGATCTTTGTCTGGTATTAGTATCCATAGTTGGCTAATAATGTGTTTTTGTACCTCTATAACTAAACACCCTTACTTCATATTAGTGACTCAAATGAGGAGTTTGATCCAAATTATCACAACCATTTGTGTTTATATTCAATTTATTTCTTCTAGTTACTTGCATGCTCAATGTAGACCATGTTCAATCCCTTTTTATCTACTAAAAACAACTAATTTGTTCACATTTTCCACTTTTTTGAATTCTAACATTTTGTGCACACTTTTTTCTGCATGATTTGTATATCTCTCCCTTCTATATCCATACCATCTATGCAAGTTTTCTCTTGCAAACCCTATGTTTCTTACATGCACCACCATTACACTAGATTAGTGTGCCCCTCATGCAATTTTTCTATTCTTACAACTTCATGATTCACACAGTCATGTCACTATCATAGTTATAACCTGTGTGAGCCCTCATAAATTTGGTTTTTGATATTCTATAACCTTTCCTTGAATCTTGGAAGGCTAAATACAAATTTTCAGGAATTATTAATTAACCTAACATTATCGTTTTAGTGTTTTTACTCTAAACAATTCGAAGGAACGTTGTAGGTAATGAACAAAAACTCGATTTTTTAGTACTTATCACTTTATTGTTTCCTTTAAATTTATCGTTCTATTATATTTTTAGTATTTCACTTTAGCACTTGTTATTTCAATTATTAAACACACTCACACATAGAATAAAGGACCTAACAATTCTTTCAATCAAAGTATGCTCTCTATCTTGTGAACGTAAGCAATCTTAGTGAATTATAAATGATTGAAGGTTTGAAATACCTCCTTCAAAAAATCTAAATCTAATCTATTATTATGTATTCCATGTTATTTATCACAAACATAGCGAAGTTACAAAGCAAAAGAATGAAGTCATTTCAAGTACTTAGCATGTCCAACTCTTTCTCTCTTGCAATTTAGTTTCAACATATTTCAATCATATTTTTCATTTATAGCATTTACTTCAACATTTGACATTTCTACTATAACGCATTGGTGCACACAAAACAAGGACATAAAGACTCTTTGATCATAGTATGCTCTTCACCTTGTGCTCACAAGTGATATTAACGAATGATAAACAATTAGAAGTTTAAAATACCTCTCTTTTCACACCATAATTAAATCAATGATGGTCCATGATGCCAAGCTTAACCCTCTAAATAAAACCAACCAAAATTAATCTAATTGACTTAGTTTCTCTCTTGATGTTACAAAATAAATTATAGTCAAAGTTAGGATTGTGGGGATAGGTATCCAAATAACGCTTCTCTATCAATTCACATTTAGAGCAAAGTTATTTTCCTAGGGGACTTATACATCCTTTATATAAAATGTGAAAAAACCAAGATGATAGGATGCATTCATGAGTTCTAATGCTTAATTTAGGATTGATAGGAGCCACCTAACTCTTTTAATTTACATTTTAACCCCTTGACTATTGAAGATAGAATCCCTTATTTGAATTTGTGAAGGCATCTCAGTGGCCAAAGCTAGGTTTATCACCAAGTGACTTTTGTGGGATTGCGGAAGTACCTAAGACAAATAGTTTTTTTCCTCTTTGATCTCCCCAAAGAGAACTTCACCATAAAAAATTATGTCACACCTAGACTTATAATCTTCGTTGGTTTCATCTCCACCTGATGAGAGCAGTTGGAAGGCCCAATTATTGATTTTGATTTAAGAGAAGATTGGTAGAGTCAATATGATCATGCTTTTATTTTACAAAACATATAAATAAGAGCACAACATTTGTGATTTGTTGAGAAACACATATAAAAACATTGTTGCACCACTTGCACACTAGTTTCAATTTAAGAATTTTTTTTTTTAAGTAGTTAAAATTTCCCCATAGAACTATCCCTTTTACTTATCCACTTGTCACATGGAAATATTCAAAAAGTTGGGAACTACAATGAAACACCAATAAACTATGCGTTAAAATAGATTTCATGGCCTTATTCCTTTGTTCAAAGGGATCCCTATTCTTTTTGTATCCCTACCAAGCCATGCCAACTCTCCTTTACATCCTAATCCAAGTTCGTTCACATCAAATTCTTCATTGGAAACCCATCCTCTACTAGATTGTCTTATTCAAAATTTACTCCATTTATCTCATCTACCACCTATCCATCCACAATGGCTACAACCCACCCACACATCCATCCACAATGGCTACAACCCACCCACACACCCCCCTCCCCACCACCACCTTTCTTACCATACATGGCTAGCCTAGATCTCCATGATTTGACTAAACTCAACAATGATCCTATTCTATATGATGGCGTTTGGCCACCCATGTTGACCAAGATTCCCTCTAATATTCTATAATTCGAGGGTCATCTTAGAGAGAATCCATCAACCATGTCATGATATTTCACCTCTAGTTCTCCCACAATAATATGACGGTCGATTCCATTCGACTTAGTTTATTTGAGCACACCCTCAGGGTGGTGGATGCCAAGTGGTATATTAAAAAAATAGTGGGGAGTCACACCACCTTTGAGTCCATCACAAAAGAATTTTTGACCTTCATCTGGTTACCAATTTTTCATGATGTAAGAGTAGAAATTCTTGTCAATTCTCTTCAAACATTCCCATCCATATGGAGGATCACATCCATGAATGACACATAAGGTGTAGCTTGTGTAAGATAGAAATTAAAGACAACCTCCTATTGGATTAGTTCTTGAAATATTTCCTCCCCATTATTGCTAAATACATATCCACAACCATGGCATAATTAGAAGAACCAACCATCCTTAAAGAACAACACTCTGACCTCATATATTATCAATCAATGTATTTGTGATTAGTTATCAATTCCCCTCAACACGGGTCTTTCGAGTGCCATATCCCAAGGGCATCCCATGCCACTGGAAATATTATAAGGTTCCTTGAAAATGATACCAATCAATTTGGTCACATGAAGCTATCTGCGATACTAGCATGTTAGATAACCATTATAGGGGAGATAACATTTGATATAACCAACCACCCCCATCTTATGGTCAAAATAGCACATCATCTAACCAACCTATTACATCATATGGATAACCAATATATAAAAATTACAATATACCTTATCCAAATACCAACTTTCCATGTGATGAATTTGAACCCACACATTCTAATACCAATCTATCCCAACAGGGATTCACCTTATTAACCGATATCTTATCACATTCATTCCTAAAGGGGTTTTCTTAATTATGAAAAATAGATTCAATATATTGTAGGTATTGGGGGGGGGAGGATGTAGTGTTGATGATTACAACTGTGTGAGACATCCTCTAGGACATAGACTGAGTGAGTCAACCTAAGAGAGAGCCCATGAGTTGGGTGTGCCCATGAGATGGGTGTGTGGTTCCTCTCTGAGACRGATATGGAACATTGTGTGCCCCTGTGTGGGGTGAGGAATCCCATGAGATGGGAGTGTGGTTCCTCTCTGAGACAGATATGGAATGTTGTGTGCCCCTATGTGGGGTGAGGAAGCCCATGAGTTGGGTGTGTCATTCTCTCTGAGATGGAGATGAAAAGATGTACTAGTATCCTCTGTTCAGAGAGTTGAGATGATGTGATACTCTAGATGATTCTCCCATGAGACACAGTGAGAAAGAGATCTGCTGAGTTGGATGTGCCTTTGGCTGAGCACAAGTGAACGTGATCCTAGTGGTTGAGCACTAGTGAGTGTGATTCTCTTGTGAGGCGCAGTGAGATAGAGATGTGGAAATACATGTGGTTGAGCATAGATGGATGTGCCCCTAATGGATGAGCACTAGTGGGTGTATGATATCCCTTTCTATATTGTTCAAGAATCAGAATTACCTATAACCCTATTTGTGATGTAAAGGGTACAGGTCGGCCCCACCATAAAGTGAAAGATAATTAATGTAAAAGATATTTAATATGGTAATTATTAATTATATTGTGGGTTATTAAGGTCAGCCTTGTTGTGACAATAGACACTACTTTTGATATACTCAGTCTAACATAAATAAAATTAAATTCCCCATTGAGGAAACACAACACAAGTGTGAGTTTGGAAATTTCAGCAAGTACGTGTTCTTGAGAAAAGTGTGCACCTCTCTTGGGCGCTAGTCTTCTAGGTTTTTGTGAGCACCCTTTTGTGTGCTAGGTTTATGGTGTGGGAGGTCTTTCTCTTGAAGAATATATCAAAGGACTGGCTGGGTTTTCTTCCCTTGTTGAGAAGGGTTTCCTGAGATACTTCTTGTGTACTCGTGCATCATATTTCTTCTTGTGATCTTGGTTGTTGCAACAAATTGTTAATGGTGAAACTGAAAATGTCTATGGTTCAAGTAAAATTATAAAAATGGAATGAAATTCATGATTGAACCTAGCTTAATGAAAAATCAACATGGTTTCACAACATAGGTCTTGAAGAACCCATTGTGTAAGAAAATTCCATTCATCCTCTCACTTCTGCAAAACCGTACGACCTTCCTAGGGTTTCCAGAAATTTCGTACGACCTACCTTTCTAAGATGTTTCAACACTTGTTACTTGGATGTCAGGGCTAAAAAGTGCATAGGAGTGTACGAACTCCTTCAATGCACCTCCAATAAGCTTCAGATTTCATTTCTGAGCATTTTTTTATTTTTTGGCCTTAGGGTTTTTAGGGTTTCGCTAATTTCTGCAGAAATTTTAGAATTAGATTTTATGCAACTCATTGAAGGAGATCTTCAGGTCACCGGTGTTCTCCTATCATTCAAGGCTTATTTTTGGCTGTCATAAGCCCAAAAAAACTTAAAATTTCTAGTCTAGCTTAGCCTTTAGGTTTTCTAGCCCATATGACAAGGGTTTGTGATATATATATATATATATATATATATATA
>SNQJ01S0027500.1:34063-46628 GCA_010110895.2 Picea sitchensis | reverse complement strand
CACCTAGGCTCGTGGAACTTTGATGACCTACCATTGCATATGCTCTAAAAAGTCCTTGATCTAGAACATAGGGACATGATGTGTAAGATGGTCTAGGTTCCAATCAAAATTATATATCACTCTCTCATCATCCCCACCTAGTTGGTTCATGCCACATCCTCTGCGTCGATGACAGAGAAATCCTTCTAGCCATCTCGATCCAATATCTGTACATTCACGATATTTTGTCAGAATTATTACCCATGACAAAAAAAATTGTGTTTTGGTTTGCTTCTTGATATTTATATTAAATAAAATCCATAAAAATTTAAAAAAATTAAAACTTTAAAAAGTATTGTGTACATCACCCAGTGCAATACCAGGTGGGACGGGCATATCAGGATCTTGAATGAATTTTATCCCTTCATAAGTATATTTGTTTATGGCAACTATCTGTCACCCCCACCAATGAAAAAAAAGGTCATCATATGGGTTTGGTAGGTGTCTTCCCCCCAACCATTGTATGAGTCATGGCCATCATTTCATGCATGGATCTCTCAGACTATGTGACACCATGCATACTCTAGGACTGATAGCCGACACTGTCTCGAAAAAGAAAGTGTAGAGTATATTGTTGTATCCAAAAAAAGTCATCTTCCCCAACTTACATCCTATTAGTTGAGTCTTCAGACATTGTAGCAATGAGGAGCTCCAGACATTTATTGTCTCTCTCAAAATTTCCACTGCATAGTAAATCTATAGTTGGGATGCCTAATGTAATGTTATTGATCTTGATATTCTGGAAATGGTCAGTACTATTATCTTTAGACTTAGGCTTTCTATATTTCAGATTCAGACTTGGCTCCCAACCCTTTGTGTACTTGGAGTACAGTAGGTGGAAATTTACTCCTCGATATTAATTCTTCCTCCTCCATGTGCCCTGAGGTTCAACATGTCACCTTGTCAAGAAATTCTTGTAATAAAATAAATATCTTCCACCTCTGACTTCAGAGGTTGGTCATCTAGCATAAATGCATCAACGTCAGGCTCCTAGTAATTGACAAGGACCTATAGTAGTATCTTCTGCACCAACATGTTACTTGTTTCGAAGAACGTTTTTAGGTCACATCATCGAAGAGATTCCATGCCTCCGGATCATCAAGAACTTGATTATCTATGTCTTCATGCTCTCATTCCCTCCATTCAATCACCATCCCGCATTGTTGAATCAAGAAAAATGTTAAAAACTTAATGTTTTCCATCAAAACGGACTTATACACAGGTTATCATTAGAAAAATCATGTATATACGTGATTTTGTTTAACAAGAGGAAGGTATAGGGCCTCTTGTACATGCCCTGTGCCAAAGCATAGCGCATACAAGTTCTCCCTTAAGTAAAAATTAATAAAACTACCTAAAATTTGACAAAAACAGGGATTCATGTGGATGAAAATGGGGCTAAGTGTGAGTTGTCTTACCTGGTCCAAGTGATACTTGATTTCATTTCTTGTATCTCCCACAATCATCCAACGAAATTCAAGGGTATTTTGCACTAAAAATCACTATGTGGGTAAAATTTCAATGGATGTGGTAAAATCTTGTATTTTTACAATTTAATCTAATTTCTTTACCCACTTTTCTATAGTTTTTACCCTGGTTGTGATTTTGTATTCCTAATGGACTAAATTTCAAGTGTAGATGATGTTTAATGATGCATTTTTTCAGGGAGGATGACTTACTAAGGTGTTTTTCAACCTTTCAATCCACTTTGTTGAATCTTTGTGGGTAATGTTTTCGCTCACTAGCATATAGGGTAGGATATTTTTCACCTTGCATATTGCCTATATAGTGTCGATTGTGCATCTTCCTTAGGGTCAATCCAACTCACTTGTGACGCAAGATTTTCCCCACTAATTTTAAGTGTCATCTTATTTGTGGTAGAGCCTATCGCTCATGCGAATCCTAGATAGAACCTTACTTTGCCTTTTTGTTCCCATGTTGAAGTATATTCATAGGCTTGGGAGTCCTATTTATTCTCACTATGAAATTGCATTGAAACCTCATGTTCTTCTCAATCATTTTTTGGATATTACCTGTAGGGATCCCATATTTTTGTGTTGAGTTGTAATTGCATTTCATATTTCCTGCTTGCACTTTTGGGCCTAATGTCGGATTCAACTTGTTTTTACTTAGCCTCTTGCCTATGCATTCTCATCTATTGTTGGCCTTGCAATCTTTTCCTTTGCGACTTGACACATGTATCCTAGGAGGAAATAATCCCCCGAGTGTCCATATCATGCACGTGTTTCCTTGCATTGAGAATAGGTATGTTTCTTGCACTTGGAACTAGTTTTCTTACCCATGAAACTCGGTTTTTTACCCACGGAACTAGTTTTCTTACCCACGAAACTAGTTTTCTTTTTCAAGCTTTCTAATACAAAAAAGACAAAAAAATCAAACAACAAAAAAGAGGATGGGAAAGAGTCTTCTCTTCACTACTTTGGAAGCAGTCAAGTCACCCTTGAACAAAGCACAAATTTTTGAGTCTATTTCTCAATAGTTTGGGTTTAGTACAACTTTAGGAAACTAAACAAGTTACACAATTTTTTTACTCCTCCAACTAGTTATTCTTCTAGTCACTATTGAGCATTAGTTACTATTGGTTGTTGTTCAAAGGGTCATTTTTGTGTTTTATTCCATCTAGTGCATGCAAGAGACATACTCGGTTGTGGTTCCTTTCAATCTTTGGTCTGAGTTCTTCCAAATCTTTTCTCTTTTGTTGTTCCTTGTGTTGGATGATGGGGGATGCATTAATTCCCTCCTTCCAGTGGATCTCTTCCTATCAACTTTGTTAGTAACTTGGGGCTTGCAGTCATCAGTGGTAAGTTCCCTCTCTATTGACAGTGGGAATACATCAATTTCCGCTAATTGATAGATTCTACAAGTGTTCAATGTCATCTCATTTATTCTCACTTGCTATAATGTACTAGGTACGTTAACGTCAATTATCATTATCAATGGGGTGTCTCGTGTTTGTCAATGATATACATCAATGTCCGGTAATCAAACAGTGTTTCACTATGTCCAACTTTAACAAATCTATTTGCATAATGTAGACTAGTACCATCAACAATTTGATTTGAAGACCTTGGGTCTATAGTAGCATCATTCATTTTATGTTATTTCCCAAGTTGCATTGGATAGTACAACTTCCTCTTTATGACATTGGTACTTGTGGGGGATCAGTTTGTTTAGATCTTGTTTCCATATATCCTCCTCTGATTCTGAGACATAGATCCACTATGTATATTTTTCATGGATATGATCTCTTTTGACATGGATCCACTATTATTTAATTTTTGTGGCCATGATCATTGCTTCTATATATACATATTTCATGGATCCACAATATAATTTATTTGGCATCCATGCTTTTTTCACTCCTAAGAATGGGTATGCTCGCCTCAGGAAGAGAGTACTCTTGCTTGTTTTCTATTGTAGGTTATGTTCTTCGACCATATTTTGGTGACTCTCACCTAGGACCACTACATCCTTACCTCCCATATTTGTAATGTATTTTAGCCATCAGTTTCTCTTATGACCTCACACATTAGGGGGAATATGTTATAGCATCAATTTCCACCACATATGCATTGATGACATGATTGGACTTTACATTTCTTAATTGTAGACATTAATCCCCTTTACCTCCTCTAAATTCATCAAAAAACACAATGTTTTGACATATACGCACCCTACCATCTATGCAAGGCACGTACATATGTGTGTTACTCCATTTCAAGAAGAATATGTTGGAAATTGTGTTGTCATTGATGTCAAGGGAAGACAAGAATGTGATAATCTTTAAAATAAAAAATAGGGAAAGACTTTGTGAGTCGATGAGTTACTACATATTTTCTCTATGTGCATGAAGGTGAGAGGACAAAGGAAGCATCTAGACTGCTACAACCAAAGAGGAAATCAAAAAGCATCATGTATTGTTCTGTGTGGATGAAGACAAGAGGAACGAAACGACCCTGAAGAAATCAAGGAAAAAAATATGACAGGGGGAGACTCTAAAACAGACAAACAAAGGAAGCGTCTACAATATGAATTGGACTAGACAGAAGGTGATGAGAGTAGAGATTCTATGAACTAAAATAATGTTGTGAGAAAGGTGTAATTGTCTATGTGCGAATAAGAAGAAATGTGAATGAGAGTTGAAGGAGAACACTTCTAGACAAATAATTATTTTTTATGACTCCATCAATGAGTGATCACAGTCAGAGAGTTTAGAGGAACCCTGGACATGTATTGAGTCTATGAAAGGAGGCCTCAGTTCCAATTAACCAGATCAAGATAAAAGGGAAAATCCTACATGCACAAAGAAAAAAGATTACAAAAGGGTTATAAAGAAAACATGAAAGCGTATATTTTGAATGTGAACGTGAGCTACAGAACCCTATGCAAAGTGTTAATTTTTGTCGTGAAAAATATGGACTTGGAATGGGTTAAATCCTAATCGTTGATCATTGAAGATCAACGTCCAAGATCAAAGGACTGGGGCCCAATACCTAGTGGGACAACGTATCCACATGAACACCATGATATCAACCTCAGCAGCTCCATGTTGCGAGTCAGATGAGTGCCACATCAGAGGGAGTTCACGTCAATGCCATAAAAAGAAGCTCTCTAGACACCATGTGCAGTAATATGTGTTAGGACACGTATCAATGCCATGTCATTTAGTACATCAAGAATACATCCATGTAGAAGCCACCTCATCTGCAACATCAACATAAGAGATCTCAAAACACAACTAACTACCAAGACATCACATAGATAATGAAGCGGCGGAGAATCAGAGGTATGTGAAGAATGAGAGTGAACCCACATAATTGTGTTAATATTTTGGAGAAATGAAGAAATGACTAAGTATCAATAAGGAATCAATCGGAAGAAGATGTCCCGTGGAGTGCGATGAGTTATAAGACGATCAGTCAAATGAAGATGTCCTGCAGACCTGCAGTAGGAGTTCGAAAATCGACTAAGTATCAAGACATCACAGAGATAATGAAGTGGTGGAGAATCGAGAGTATGTGAAGAATGAAGGATGACCCGTAGACCCACAGTGAGATGTCCAAAATTGTGTAAGTATGAAGAATTAGTCAGACAGACGGGGCTAAAAATGTAGACAAAATAATCGAGAAAATTCCTTAGAGCCGTAGAGAAAGGATTAGAAAAATTTCTAAGTATAGGTGTAAAATAATGCATCAGAACACGAAGGTGTATTCTAGAGGTTGCATAAGGTTGAATTAAAATGCCCTAGACCCACGACATAATGCTTGAAAAATTTCTAAGTATAGGTGAAAAAACTAAGGGCGACATAACTTGAGGGTGTAGTTTGGAGTTCGTGGAAGTTTGAAATGAAGAAGAGATATTCCTTAGACCCACAATGAAACCATCAAGACAGATCGACGGTCAAAATCAACCTGATATCTGATCAGATGATGGTTTTAATATGAAGACATAGTGGCTCTGATATGTTAAGAAGAATAGATCGAAGGATGAGATATGATCAAGGGAAAATCAGATGATTATTGAGCATCGAGGGGGTATTGCATTTTTTTGGTGGGTGGTGAGTAGATCAATAATTGAGATCTAATCAAGGACATCATCCAATAGTAGTTGTGTGTTGACACTTGTGCAGGGTGACCATAAAAAAAACTGTGTGAGAAATGGAAGGAGATCAGGACTGGTTTCCAAGCCCAATTTAATGGAGAGTAGAGGATATGGAGTCGACCTATTGAGCCCAATTCCTTCTGTATGTGGAAAAATCCTTGGAGGTAGGAAGTGTATAAATAATGATCCCACATTTTTTTTAACCAGTGAGTGGGAGAAGTGGATCATGTGAAGAGAAGCTTTGAGGTTCTAAGGTATGAGGACATCAGAGAGTGAAAGGAAGATAATGAAATTGTCTAAGGGTGGCTAAAAGGTGAAAGGAAAAAGGAACATGTGAAGCTATGTAGATTGTGAATTGTGACAATAGAGATAGAACAATGAACTTGTGCAAGAGAAGGCTGGAAGGAAAGACATAAACTGGCATTGTTAACAACTTGAGGAGATCGATATTTCCAGTAAATTGGTATCTATAGGAAGTGTTGAGTTGGTGGTCAACTAAGGGGATTGGTGTCTCTTGCAGGTAGATGCCTGCAAATTTAGTAGTTTTAGGCTGGTTTCGATAAGGAGAATTGATTTGGTTCTGATTCCAGGGGATTGGTTTCTTTTGCAGGTTGGTTCCTTCAAACCTTATTATTGAGTTAGTGATCTTGAGAAGAGATTGGTGTCTCGTGTAGTTTGGTGCCCGCAAGCATTGTAATAGTAAGTTGGTGCCTACAAGATTTTATAAAGAAAATCTTTTGTGGTTTTCACTCATTTAGGTTTCCATGTTAAATCTCTGTGTACTATGGATTATATGTTTGTATGTACATTTCTCATTAACTACTTATAATTAGTGAAGTAACAAATCGGTAAAGATTGTAAGAAAAGAAAAAGTAGTCTCATATTGATTCACCCCCCCTCTGAATATAATTAAGTGTGCCAACAATTGGTACCAGACTGAGGTTACTTCATGAACATTCTAACCATTGGAAGTTGAATCCATGCATCATATATGGATATATAGGAAGGATATTCTACAAACAAAGCTCATTTATTTGATGGATTGAATTGTGTTTTTTAGAGCATAAAAAATAAAACCTATTTGACATCACTTAGGTTTGACGTTTCAAGTGCATTTGAGAATGGTAACATATCCCTAACAAATCCACATGTTGATACAGATGGAAAGAGGCTCAATAATAATAATTCTAAGGCTAAGAATGAAATTCTATAAGGTCTGGTAGAATCAATATTTGTCAAAGTCATGCATTGTTGTTCAACAAAAGAGGTATGGGACAAGTTACATAAAATATATGAAGGAGATGATAAATTCAAGAAGGAAAAATTACAAATCCATAGAGGACAATTTGAGACCCTTAAGATGAATGAATAAGAGAGTATTGCATCCTATTTTATGCATTTGGATGAGATTGTCAACACTATCATAGGATTGGGTGAAGATATTGAAGAAACCATCATTGTGTGAAAAGGTCTTAGATTACTTCCCTCAATGTTTAATCCCAAGATATCTGTCATTGAATAATTAAAGGACCTAGACAATCTTACAATGGATGAGTTGCATGGAATCCTTACTTCATATGAAATGAGGATAGAACAAGATAAACCAACAAATTTATCAAGAAAGGAAGCATCCTTCAAGGAATCAAAGAAAATACAGATACAAGAATACAAGACTAGTGAAAACTTAGACAATGAATCAAATGCAGAAGAAGCTAACTTTGTCAGAAAGCTCAAGAGGGGGACATGCAAATACATAGGTAATATTCCCTTCAAATGATTTAATTGTAGAGAATTAGGACACTTTGCTAGTAAATGTCCTTATGCAAAGAATGGAAACAAAAATGTAAAAGAAGATTCTAGTTTCAAAAGGTACAAGAAGGGTAAGAATAAAAAGAGGAGAAAGTTCCACAGGGAAAAGAAGAATCTATATACCAATGAGGACAACAACTCTTCATATGACAGTGATAATGAAACATAAGACATTCTCTCCATGGGTCTAGAAACACAAACATGTGTCCTAGAAAATAGAGACATCGATTCAACATAAGAAGACAATGTTGAGATTGATGCAGAAGTAGATCTTGAAGCAAAACTCATTAGTGCCTTAGAATAAATAGACAAACTCAAAGAAAAGAATAGAAAGAAAAAAAAGAATTGTGAAAATATAAAGAGGATGAAAATGATCTTGAAGAAATGTAGAAGACAATAATTATTCTAAAGGTTCAAGTAGAAGAGGAAAATATAATTGAAGAGGTCTTAAGATCCTAGCTAAAATAAAAATAAGATATTTGCAACAATATGGAATATGAAATATTTTATCTAAGAAAGGAGTTGGAAAGATAACATGCCAATGAGACATTTGAAAATATCTCTGCAATATTAAATGAAATCCTAAACTGCCAAATATCATCATTTGACAAGAATGGCCTTGGTTACAGTGAAAAGAAGGAAGATGTTAATGAAGAAGCCTCAACCTCTTCAAAACAATCAACCGAAGGAAGGACCAAAAGTTATGCTGATATACTCAAAAATCTACCAAGTTTGAAAACAACAAGAAGGAAGAACAATGTGTTCCATAGAAGACAAATCTTCCTCACAAGGATAGAATCAAGAAGACTCTCCCATCAAGATGGAATCACATAATCAGGTACGAAAATTATTTATTTGGCTATTGTTATTATTGCAATGGTTTTGGTCATAAAGAAATATATTGTAGAACAAATTTAAGAGGTATTTACACGAGGAACGACAACAAAGATACCTATGGATTCTCAAGGAGAAATTACAACTCATTTTCCCCTTTGTTGAACTATAACATCATATGTTATAACTACAATAATTATGGGCATACAACAAAGTTCTGCAGAAGTAATTTCAGAGAAAAACAAAAAGAGGAAGCGCCAACAATCATGAAAAGAAATTAGGAACAAAGGGAACAAAAGAGAGAAAAATCATTGTTCATTCAAGCTGCACTTCGTGCACAAAACAATAAATATAAGTGGGTCATTGATTAAGGGTTCTCTAGTCACATGAAAGGAGAAAGAACAAATTTTATCACCCTGAATAAGAATGAAGGAAGTGTTACCTTTAGAGACAATATCAGTTCAAAGGTAGTTGGAAAGGGCACTCCTAGTCTTGACAATCGAAGAGCTAAGGTTGAAAAGGTTCTATGTGTTGAAAACTTGAAACATAATATTCTTTGTGTAAGCCATATGTGTGACCAAGAACATACTCTTACTTTTGGCTCTCGATAATGTGAGGTCAGAAAAGTAAATTCAAGAAAGTTGGTTGCAAAAGAAATTAAAACCCCAAATAATGTATACATTCTTGATGAAATTAATAGAGAAAAATTATTCATGGGGAAGATGGATGAAAGTTGGTTGTGGCATAAAATAATGGGTCATATGAAATTTGATGACTTGGTAAAAATAAGTACCAAGCAAGCAGTAAGAGATATGCCAAAGATCAGAAAACCCTCAAACATTGTTTGCAAGTAGTGCCAGCATGGAAAACAATCAAGGTTGAGCTTCAAGACAAAGGAATATGCAACAGCCAAGACATTGGAACTTGTGCATACAGATCTTTATGGACCAACAAGAACAAAAGGATTGGAGGGAGACAGTTATTTTATGTTTCTCATTGATGATTATACAAGGAGGACTTGGGTTACCTTTCTCAAAAATAAATCAGAGGCATTTGAAAAGCTTAAAACATTCAAAGATTTAGTTGAGAATGAGATTGATCTTAAAATCAAATGTTTAAGGTCATATAATGGAGGTGAGTTCACATCCAATGAATTTGAAGAATTTTTTGAAACCCATGGAATAAAAATATTGTATGCAGTTGCAAKAAATCCTCAACAAAATGGACTAGYTGAAAGAAAAAAATASATGTACAAGAGATTGTAGGGACAATGTTGAATGAAGCAAATTTATCATACAATTTTTGGACAGAAGCAATTTACATTGTCGTCTACATTCTAAACAAAGGAAAAATTAGAGTCAACAATGATAAGACAYCCTATGAGCTATGKAAAGGAAKACCAACATCTGTCAAACACTTCAGAATATTTGGAAGCGAGTGTTACATCAAACAAGATGATGATGATCTAGGAAAGTTTGACTCAAGAACATATGAAGGAATTTTTCTTGGATATTCATCAAAAAGAAAAACCTATATATGTTACAACAAAATATTACAAAATATTGTTGAAAGCATTCATGTTAGAATAGATGAAGAAATACCACACAAGATCAAACTGGAAGAAGAAGAAATAGATTACAACAAAGAAGAAGAAGAAAAATATGAGGAAGAAGAACAAGAGAATGAAGAAGAAGAGGGAGAAGAAACAAAATGCCAAGATACACCAACACCATCAAGGTTTGTACAAAAAGATTAATACTGGTGATAAAAATTCTTAGACTCGGACTAGGAGAAAACAGGAAAGCAACTTTGAACAAGTAAATCTCTCTTTACTATCCAAAATAGAACCTAAATGCTTTGCAAAATCTAGTAATGATCAACATTGGGTGAATGTTACGAAACAAGAGATAAACTAGATTGAGAAAAAACATCCATGCTAACTTGTCCCATGACCCAAAAATAAAAATGTGATTGGTACAAAGTGGGTATTCAAAAATAAGTTGAATGAAGATGGAAAAGTAGTAAGAAATAAAGCAAGACTAGTCTATAAAGGATATTCTCAAGTAGAATGTATTGAATTTGAAGAAACCTTTGCACTTGTTGCAATACTAGAAGCCATCATAATTTTTTCAAAATTTTCAAGCTTAAAGAATTTTAAGGTGTATCAAATGGATGTCAAGTCAACATTCTTGAATGGAGATTTAGAGGAAGTAGTGTACATTGAACAACTTGAAGGATTATTATTGTCATAAAATGAAGATTGTGTTTGTATATTGAAGAAATCACTTTATGGGTTAAATGAAGAACCCATAGTGTGGTATTCAATACTTGTAAGTACTTGCAGCAGCAAGGTTCCAAAAGAGGAACACCGTATACAAATATTTACATCAAAATAGACAGTGAAGAGATGTTGATCATTGTAGTTTATGTCGATGATATCATTTTTGGAAGTAATGTTGATAGAATGAGTCAAAAGTTTGCAGAAGAAATGCAAAAATAATTTGAGATGTCTATGCTTGGAGAACTGTCCTTCTTCCTAGGGTTGTATATTTCCTAAACCAACAAAGGTATATTTATCTCTCAGACCAAATACATCAATGAGATGTTGAAGAAGTTTGAAATGGAAGACTACAAACCTGACAACACACCCATGGTCACTGACTGTAAATTAATCAAAGAGGATGAATCAAAGGAAGCTAATCAAACTCTATACTGATCAATGATAGGAAGCCTACTACATGTGATAACTTCAAGGCCATATATAATGCATGCAGTAGGTTTAGTTGGAAGGTTTCAAGGTGCACCAAAGGAAACACATGTCCAGGAAGTCAAAAGAATATCCAGATGTATTAAAGGCACGTTGGACTTTGATCTATGGTATCCCACAGGAAAATACTTTTCCTTGATAACTTACACAGATGCAAATTGGGCAAGTAGTGTATATGATAGAAAAATAACTAGTGGTGGAGCATTATTTCTGGGCAACAGTCTAGTGTCTTGGTTCAACAAGAAGCAATCATCAATTTCCCTATCCACAGTAGAAGCAGAATACATTGCAACAACAACATGTTGTACATGATTCCTTTGGATGAAACAAATGTTGAAGGACATTCAAGTAGAGTATAATCAACCAATATCAATACTATGTGACAATACTAGTGCAATAAATATCTAGAAGAATCATGTCATGCATTCGAGGACAAAGCACATTCCAATCAAGTATCATTTCTTAAGAGAGAATGTCTCAAAAAATAATGTCAAGCTAGAATATATTGGCACAAAGGAACAAGTTGTTGATATATTTTCAAAACCTCTTCCTAGAGAAGTATTTGAATTTCTCAAACAAAAATTGGGGGTGGTATATATGCCATCCAATCACTAAATCACTACAAGAAGAGAACAAGCTCAGGGGGAAATGCAAAAAAACAAGAAGGTTGTTGGTTGCAGAGCAAAAAATGAAGAAGTAGGATAGTATCCCTTTTCCATTGATGTCAAAGGGGGAGAGTACATAGAAAGGGGGGATTTGCAAGAAGCAGAGGAACTAAGTGCAGGAAGCAGAGGAAAAATGTGTTTCCATCAATGAAAAAGGGGGATTTTGTTGGAAATTCTCTTTTCATTGATGTCAAGGGAAGATAGGATTGTGACAGTCATTAAAATAAAATATAGGGGCAGACTTTGTGAGTTGATGAGTTATTTCATATATACTCTATGTGCATCAATGTGAGAGGACAAAGGAAGCATCCAGACTACTATAGACAAAGAGGATATCAAGAAGCATCCTGCACAATTTTATGTGAATGAAGACAAGAGGAACGAAATGACCTTGAAGAAATCAAGTAACGAAATCTGACAAGGGGGGACTCTAAACTAAGAAAATAGAGGAAGCATCCATAATATTAATTGGACCAGACAAAGGATGATGAGATTAGAGAGTCTATGAGCTACAAGAATCTTTTGTGAAAGGTGTAAATGTATCTGTGTGAATAAAAGACTTGTGAATGGGATTCAAAGGAGAATGATTCCAGACAAAAAAAAAAAAATTGTGACTGCATCGATGAGTGATCACAGTTAGACAACGCATAGGAAGCATGTACATGTATTGAGTTTGTAAAAGGAGGTCTCAGGTCCAATTCACTAGATTGATATAAAAATCCATAACCCAAATGCACCAAGAAAAACAATTACAAAGGGTTTATAAAGAAAACATGAAAGCACGTAGTTTGAATGCGAGCGTGAGCTGCAAAAACCTATGCAAAGTGTT
>SNQJ01S0027500.1:7946-19532 GCA_010110895.2 Picea sitchensis | reverse complement strand
CAGTTAGGCTATCATGTATAACACAATCATCAGATGTACACTCTATGAAATCGACAAATCTGAAGGGTACCCAACCACTTAGAGGAAATAAGAAGGGTAAAGATAAAAAAGGAGGTGGGAATACTAATAAAAACGCTGATAAAACCGATCATAATGCTGGAGGGGCTAAGAAAGAGAAGAGGAAGGTGAAATTTCCAAGTAGAGTTTGAAAATATTATCACCTTACTCAACAATTCCTCAAAATGGAGGAAGCCTACCATTTCTTGATGCAACAATAGCTTGCTATGTTGACTAACCCATTCCCTCAGGGAAAAAATATGGTGGTGGGATCTTCCGAAGGAAATGTGTAAGGGGGAACCCAAGGTACAACCTTTCCATAAGGTACCACATTGCTCATTCATATGGTGGGATCATATGTCTTCATGTAGACTAGGACCCAATATTATGGTAACCCCAAGTCTTCTTCTAAGGGAAAATAAACTCCTAACCCTCGTAATTATCTTCACATAGAGAATCCTGGGGGGGGGATGCAATGTTGTGCATACTAAAAGGTGTGTATATGCATTCTTCACACAACCTCGATGCTTGAGCTATGCCCAACTATTCGATTATTGAGTACTTGGTTCAAACACCTTGTGTGAAGTCATCCCTCGAGGTGCTCCAACATTTCCCTTCGCAATGAAGAGCATTGATGCCCGCTATAGGAGCTATCAATTATTCTATCTTACAAGTAATAAAGTATTACACCTCGGATGTCAATCTTCTCCTTCCCTATCATGTTTCCTTTCAAATTAAAGTCATGTATTTCAAGCACATTATCAGAAGGATAGTTGTCAATGAAAGCACTTCGACATACATCATGTCTTTGACTTGTTGGAAAGCCATCGACTCTCCTGAACTTGATCCATCCCTGAATTCTCTCACCGCATTTTATGGATGCTCTTTTAGGCCGCATGTGATTATCACAACCTTCCCTTTCCAATTAGTGGGGGAAATTGTTTCAGTACAAGTGGAAGTGACCGATGCCCTAATCGGCTACAATATTTTATTAGGATGAAGTTGGACATACGCAATGATGGTTGTCATATTCTTGATCTTATGAGTATTATTTTTCCCTCATGAAGAGAAAATCATAACGACCAACCAAATGTCATTTGGTCATTCTGACTCTGCAACATCTACAAGATCCACAATCATGTTAGTTGGAAACTCTCAGGTGGAAATTGAGAGCGTTGGTGTTGGGATGTATCCTTCTTTGATGGGAACATTCAACTTCTCGACACCAATTTTGTATGTTAATGTTGTTTTGACTTGTTATCAACAGTTAAGATCTTCAATCCCCATATGTAATGTCTCCTATTACCCAATTTGTTTTTTAAATAATTCCATTGGTAATCATATACTTGTATTGTTATACTTAACATACGATTTACTAAACGGTCAATACATAATATTGTTTGATACACTTATCTAATTGTCATGGTTTACCATGATAGAATAAAATTTCAATGACGTGGTGTTGTTTCATGATGAGAATAAAATTCTCAATGACGTGACATTATTGTATGTCAGATCCACTGAAATACTGATCGTCAGCTTCAACATGGGTCCTATTGACTTCACATGTATTTGCAACTTACTTTTGACTTCAAAGGAATTATAATTTTTGTATCATCATATGAAAACCATTTACTAATTATCAATAATCTAACCAACCCAAATAAAGAGTTTATATCCATAATGATTATTGATTTCATTTCATTCATTTAACTCATAAAGCATGGATTATGAACAAAGGTATTATCAATATGACAATTTATAAAACAAATCCACTATCTATTTTCAAAATCGTTTACTTACCCTAGCCTTTGGCCTTAGGGTTTCAATCACCACAATCCTAGCTCTTGCAAGCTTAGGATCTTCACAAATATCCACGTTGCGAAGCTAAACCACAACTGTCGACTGGAAAGGGAACATACCCATCAAGTCGTATTAAGGAATCAAACTTATTGAGTGTCCAACTCTGTGTAAAATTGGGTTAAACCATAACCATATGCCACGTCGTTGGTGCCATTTATGATTTCTGGCAGTACTGCAGCTAAACAGTACGCGACTCTTTATTACATTTCGATTTACAATTTCATTGCTAACCCATCATTCTATTGTTTTTGAGTGATTTTTTCTGGAGCTAATGCTCTGCTTTATTGGCCATAGGGTTTTGATATGTTTCTTTTTGGATTTTTGTTATAGAGTTCTTGCAAACTAGAACGATAACATTTGTTCAAGTAACGCTAGTGAAATGTTGTTAATTTATACCATCGATTAGCTTAGGTTTATATATGTGTTCTTATATTTTATTTTATAGATCAACAACTAATTTTGTCTTTATGGTTTATACACATGTTTTCTTTATCTTAGGAAGAAAATGATTGGTCTTCAACATGTCTGATAGTCTCCCTAATTTCCAAGGTAAGGGTCGTTTTTTTTTTCAATAGGTAAGTTTTAAGTTTTATTTGTATAAGATAGCCATACATTCTGAACCATTATGATTATGACCTCTGCATAGGGTTTGCAAATCCCTTGGGCGCATTCAGATCCTAGATCGTCATTACCAGGTACCAAAACTTCTGGTGTTCACCCATGTAGGTTGAAGCAATATTACTTCTAAGGGCTTCCACAATGATAGAGTTGAGTTCAGATGCAGTTCTACCGAGGTTAATTTGAATGGATTATCCAGAGTCGAACTGTATGTTTGACGTTGTTTTCTCACAACGGTAATGGTATGTTTTCATAACCTCCAGGTTTCCATTTGCACAATAATTTTGGCCATATATATTGCTAACTTATATACGATGTTTTACAGGGTGGTCGACACCCTATGGAGCATGAACCCTTTTTATATTGGTACACAGAACATAACCATGTACTTTGGCTTACTTACCGAGTTCGAGGTGCTTGCGTTTATGCTAGATTTTGGTTCATTCTCTTAAGTACGATGTGAAGGGAATTTTTTTTTTATAATGCTAAGGTGGTTTCTATTGATAAGCTTCCGAGTCTAAGTAATACTATAACTCCATAAGTTTGTTTTTCATAATCTCCATGTAAAGAATAATCATAAGTAAATCTCTTGTCTAGGGTTTAAGAATGGCACTGTAAATATTGTTTTATGTATTTGTTTGAACCATTTCTTATGTATGTGTTTATAATAAATCTTTAGCTTAACCCTACAAATCAAAACTATGTCGCTGTAATTTTTTTATATATTCTAATGTTGTTTCATTGTTAATACTATGAAAGACTTTGACTCTAGAGAGTATGTGTTACAATGACTCGAGCTCATACATTTTCACTGTCAATATTAAAGATGTATAATCTTCTATTTAGGTCATCAATGCGACGTTTTGATTTTATAAACATGTTTTTTCATATATTCTAGATTATTATCATATAGCCTTCCACAATATTTAAACATGTTATATTTCCATGCTATCTCTTTGGGTTGCACTTAGGTTAATTTATACAATCATATTATTTTCATCCCTGGGTTTTTCTTTATATATATATATATAAACCCTTTAACTCTTATTGACGTTCTTGGCTCTTTGTTCATTATATAAAGAAAATATTTGTATGTTTCTTTTTATTGTATCATAATTTTAATGTTGTTTCTTCTCTAAAACGTTTATGTTGTTATTTCTAAGGTAATTTCGAAATCACTCTCTGGTTAGGAACCCTATGTCTGTCGTCATGATATGTTTCAGTTTATGATGAACACCATATTTTACTTACTGTAATATATAAATATATTTTTATACCAGATGCATTCTTTTGTTCTTTTTAACAAGTTAAATTCTAAAAAGAAACCATCACATAGAAAAATATCAGATATAAAGATAAGCCTTTTATAACTCTATTGTGTAAAAAAATAGTTTTTTTTTTATATTCCTTTCTGTAATATTTATAAGCAATAATCTTTTGCATGAATAGAAATCTACAGACTATACTTTGACTTCTTTTGTTTCTCATTTCAATATTTGTAAATGATATTTTCTTTCAAAGTAGATAACAATCTACAGGGATATAGATATTTCTTGCTGCAACAAAATCAATAATAAAAATAATACATAAATAATTATATTTAAATATATCCAGTACTACAATTTTTTCACTTATTCTCTACTGTAACTATTTTCCATTCATTAACAAATAAGAATAACACAAGGAAACATATATGAGCCTGCTTCAAATATTGGGAAACAAACTGAGTAGAGAACCATTTCCTCCCAACCATAGACATGAACAACCAATGTTACTTGTTATTATCACCCCCAACCCTAAATCATTAATCCATATGGACTGAAATTACATAACCTTCACTATATTTCTTAGAGTTTGATTATTCCAAGAACCATCAAACTCAATTCCTCACAAGTACTCAACAATGTCCTACCTCATAACATACTTGTATATAATAACTTTCCTAGGTATGTTTTGAGTTGGCCTCATCCCTAACCCTAGGGAATATTCTTGGCCTAAATTTGTGCTAGCTTGTTCCCTCACATCCCACACCTTTGGGAGTGGGGTTCCACTTGTCCCATGGACAATAATTTACTCTGGTGGTTTTTATCCTTTTCACTCACCCATGGAATAATGATTTACTCTTTGTAACTATATTCTCGAATCAATTTGTTTATCTTTAATTAAACTAATTTAAAAATAAAGATTACCAAAAAAAATCATCATCAATGTATATGATAATATAATTTCACATAAGTCTTTTCCTATTCTTCGACTACATAAACTATCAAAAATTAAAATGTTTAAATGTTTGTAAAATGAGGGACATTACATCCTCTCCCCCTTGAATTGAACACCATTCTCTATGTTCTGATATGATCATATCATCTATGGAACAGAGATGGGTATGCCTTTCTCATAGCTTCCTCCATCTCCCAAGTAGCCTCCCCGGGACTAAAGTGCATCCACTACACTTTAACCTAAGTGATGGATCGATTCTACAACATAATTTCCTTCCTATCAAGAATACGTAGTGGTTCCACCTGAGACTCACTTTTGGGTTCCACCTAAATCACATTCCAATTTACAACATGTGTTATATCATGTACATACTTCTTTAATAATGAAACATACAATACATTGTGAACTTTTAAACTAGTTGGAAGTGCAAGTTGATAGGCCACTGGCTCCACTTTATCAAGCACTTGAAATGGCTCGCAAAACCTGGGTGCTAACTTGGTACTTTTTCCCAATATTAATGCATTATTCTTGGTTCTAACTTTCAAATAAACATGATCTCCAATGTTAAATTATGCATGTGTTCTTTTCAAATATGAAATTTTTTTATGTCTGTGTTGGGCAATTTTCAAATTTTGTTTTTCTTTTTGTACAATTGTTTCCATTTCCTTTAACTTATCTGGGCCCAAATAATTTTGTTAATTGGGTTGTCCCAGCTAATGGGTGTTTGACATTTTATGTCATACATTACCTCAAAGGGACTCATATTTAAGGAGGTCAGATAGCCATTATTATATGAAAACTCAACCAAGTGAAGATACTCTTCCCACTTTGTGGGACAATCCATCACATACATCCACAACATATCCTCTAAAATTTGGTTTACTCTTTCAGTATGACCGTCAATTTGAGGATGGTATGCAGTACTAAAGTTCAACTGAGTATCCAAGCCACTAAACAAATCCTTCCAGAAATTTGAGGTGAATTTTGTGTCCTTGTCTGAAATTATATTCTTGGGTATCCCATGCATCCTAAAGATTTCTTTCATAAAAATTCCCACAATGTTTATAGCTTTATGAGTTGATTTAACTAGAGTAAAGTGTGCAAATTTAGTAAGTTTATCTATTACCACCATAATAGAATAATTTTCTTTCTTAGTTTTAAGCATCCCTGTAATAAATTCCATGTTGATTACATCATATTTCCACTCAGGAATGGGTATTGGCTTCAATAATCCAGTTAGGTGACGATGCTTAGCTTTAACCTGCTACCACTTAAGACACCTAACAAGATATTCAACCACTTAAGTTTTCATTCCGGGCCAAAAATTTTCTTTTTTCAAAGTTGTTATAGTCTTTTGGTAACCTGGGTGACCTGAATAAGGTTTCTTATGTACTTCATCCAACATTAAAATTTTCAAATATGTGTTGTTTGGAACATAAATTTTGTCTTTATACTGCACTAAACCATCCTGATTACATCTATTTTTTTATTCTTCTTCAATTGATTCATTATTTTGTAATTTTCCCTTTAAATTCTAATGAATTTCATTGTTTAATACTACTGATTGTATTCTTTGTTTTAAATCAATTCGCATGTTACTGTTGTAAATTACATTTAGTTTCTTTTGTAGTGCATCTGCAATTTTATTTTATTTTCCTTTAATGTGTTTTATCTCGAAATTATACTCACTTAGGAAAGCTAAACATCTTTCCTGTATTGCATTCAAGTTTTGTTGATAAAAAAAGTACTTAAGGTTGATATTATCTGTTATCAACAAAAATATCCTACCCAACAACTAGTGTCACCACATTTTTAAAGCAAACACAATATCGGTTAATTCTAGGTCATGCGTTGCATAATTATTTTCATGAGGTTTTAGTTTTTGCGATTCATAAGAAATCACATGATCACATGCAATAACACTCCTCCTAACCCTTCTTTTGAGGCATCAATGCATACCATAAAATATTTATGTGGATCTGTTATCTTCAAGTATGCGTCGTTGTTAATAATTGTTTCAATTTTTCAAATCTCTCTGACATTTTTCTATTCATTTAAATATGATTCCTTTTTTTTGTAAATAATTTATTGGGTAAGAAAGTTTAGAAAACCCTTCTATGAATCTATGATAATAACTCATGATGCCCATAAAATATTAGACATCTGACACGTCCTTTGGCATTGACCAATCTAGGATGGCCTTGACATTTTCCAAGTCAACTGAGATCTGTTCACTTGAAATTACATGTCCCAAATATTGTACTTTATCTTGATAAAATTCATATTTACTGAACTTTGCATAAAGTTGGTGCTCTCTAAGTGTCTGAAAAAAAGACTATTCTCAAGTGTTCTTCATGTTCATCTTTGGTTTTTGAATAGATCAATATATCATCTATAAGAAAAATCATGAAATTTACTAGATACTTACTCAACACATTGTTCATAAAACACATAAATGTAGCAGGCGTGTTTCTTAAACCAAAAAGTACCACTACAAATTCATAGTGTCCATATCTAGTTCGAAATGTAGTTTTATGAATGTCCTCTTCTTTAATTCTAACATGATGATATCTTGACCACAAATATATCTTAGAGAGAATATTATCCCCTCCAAATTGGTCAAACAAGTAATCAATGCAAGGAAAATGATACTTGTTTTTAATAGTCATATTATTAAGTTGTCTATAGTCAATACATAATCGAAAAGTTCCATCCTTAGTTTTGAAAAATAAAACTAGTGCTCCCCACAGAGATACATTGGGTCTGATATATTGTTTATCTAACATTTCTTGAAGTTGAATATTAAGTTATTTCAATTATGGAGTACTCATTCGGTAAGGGGCCTTAGACACCGATGCATATCCGAGTGCTAAGTCTATAGTGAAATCTATGTCTCGGCTAGGAGGTAATCCTGTAATTTCTTCCAGAAACACATCCTGGAACTCTTTCAGTATTGGATCCCCAGTTAACAAATTTTTATCCATTTCTTCAATGTTTTCGGATATACACACAACATAAATCTCACATCCTTTCCTTTCATTTCTTTTTAATTGTAAAGCATAGATTTTTCTTACTGATACTCCCCATGGTATTCCTTTTACTATTATGTTTTCGCCAGGATCATCAATACAATTAACATTATTGTCACGACAGTTTACAAGAGTTGGATGTTTTTCAAACCAATCGATGCCTATGAGAAAATCATAAGATCCTAATGGTAAAATATTTAGATATATATTAGTCTCCATTCCACCCATATTTATTGTACAATATTTTACCATTTAAACAACTTGTCTTTTTGTGCCTGTAGCTAATTCAAATAGCCAAGATTTCTTATGTTTGAATTTTTTCAGTTCACAATTTTCTACCACCGTCAGTGAAATATAAGTCAAACTTGCACCAGGGTCTATTAATATAGATACATGTTTATGATTTAACATACCTTCTATATCCACCATGGAATATTGATGGTCAACTTGTTGATTTTCCAGGGCAACATTGATTTTGTGAATACTTCGAGCAATATCATTTACCCTTCCTGAATGTTGTGTACTACCTGATTTTGTTTTTGTTTAAAGGTAAATTTTGGTACAAGTGAGTTTATTTACAACCCCAACACTGATGAGTTTCCCTAAATATCTCACTAACTATTTTATTCTCAAAATTTGTAGGTTTGTTGATATTCTGAATTGATAAGTTTTGTTATCCAACAAATTTGGTTTTCCTAACTGGTGCATTGTGTGATGGTTGTCGAGGATGTTTAAAATTATCAAACTTATCCTTATGTTTTTACTGCCATGTTTTTTCATTTTCAATCCACTGTTTGAATTGAGTAAAGCACAATTTAGCATGTCTTATCATTGTGTCCACGATATTTGGATTAATAAATTCAATTTTGTCTTTATAGACCCGAGGCAACCAACTCATGAACCTTTGAACTTTTTCCTTCTCCTCACAGAGATAAGGTACATATCTCATAAGATTTACAAATTTAGTCACAAAATATTCAATGGACATATGTCCCAGCTTAAGGTCATGGAATTCTTTGGCCTTTTCATTGTAATATCATTCTGTGAAGTATTTATGTTTAAAGTATTTCTTGAATATGTTCCAGTTCAACTCACTTCTCCTAATATTGTTAACTATTTTTGTTTCCTGCCACCAAATGCTAGTTTTTCCATTCAGTTTATACACAACTAATCTAGCCCTCAAATTTCTGGGGTAACTGTAGATTTTCAAATATTTACTCATGTTCATAAGCCAAGCTTTTTCTCCCTCTATAGACTCACCATCAAAAAAGGGTGGTCTGATTTTCTTAAACTCTCCAAGAAATTCTTCCTCATGTCATTTTGTAAAGACCGGATTTGAATTAATGTTTAAATTTCTACCAAATTACTGTAATTTCTATAAGCTTTATAAAGAAGTAAAATTTTCATAATTTTCAAAATTATCTCAACACTTACGCAAGTAAAATTTGGCAATAAGTAATAAATCTAAGTAAACAATCCATAAATTTTAATTTAAATACCTCAACTCTGATGCTATCCGCAGCTTGCTCCCTTCGCTTGCTTCCTTAGGACACCACCCAAAACCAACCTCCCTGCCGACTAGTAGCGCCTAGCCCTAGGATATCAACGAATATCCTAGCCCTCCGAGCCCAAAACCTCCTCAGCCCCCCGGTGCACTATAAATTCCACTCTGTCCAATACTCCAAGCTCTCCCCAAAATCCTTTCTCCCCTCTCGTCAAATGAAAAAAAATCCCTCCTCTCAACTCCCTTTTCCCCCCCCTTATTCCTCCTCCCTTCACCGACACTCCATCATGCATTAAATTCCTTATCCCTCCATTAATTACCCTTATCCATTCATTCATTACTTATCCTAACGTATTGGATACGTTATCCCTTGTGGGATACGTAACCCAATTTAAACATTAAATTTTATTATCCACCCCTTATTTAACACTTATTAATTAGTTAATTAATTAATAATCAAATTAATCATTAACCATATTGATTAAAGAGTTAATCATACTTAATGAATCATAATCAAGAATAACTAATTAATAAAAAATAATTAGTTAAGGTTATTTAATAACTAATTATAGTTTAGCTAATTTTTAGGACTATTTATTAAATTAATCATCTTAATAATTAAGGGTCGTTACACATTTCCTTTTCTTTGTCTTAGGTATAATTTTCCGCAATGTACTGCTATCAGAGTTATCCTCGCTACTTTATTCATTTAAGAACTATGTTTTATCACTATTTTCTTGATATTTCTTATGCTTGGGTGACTCTTCATTAGAAAGTTCCTTTTTGGCATTACTGGAAGTATGCCATATATGTCTTAATTGTTTCATATCAGTCATGTTTTTAAGAAGAATCTCATTTAAGTCTTCTTGTACTTTACTAGCCTTGAGTAGATTTTCATTGTCTTCCTTTATACTTTGCAGATCTCTTTTTATACTACACATAGTTTCCAACAGTCCTATAGAGTTATATTATGGTTGTTCATTGTTTAGTTCCACATACATTCGTGGTCCACTTTGACTTGATCTACCAGGTTCTTCATCCATGATACTTTGTTATTGTTTATGATATGTGCAAAATACAATAAAGTCAATTATTTTTCTTTTAGGAAATATATATAATTTTGTATAAGAAAAAATTATGTTCACTCTGAGCCCATAAGGTCGTAGTGTTTCAACCTTGCTCTGATACCATTTGTAATGTCTCCTATAACCCACTATTAAAAATAAAAATAAAAAGTCCATTGGTAATCATATAGTTGTATTGTTATACTTAACATACAGTTTATTAAACTTTCAATACATAATATTGTTTCATACACTTATCTAATTGTCATGGTTTACCATGACAAAACAAATAATCAATGGCATTCATTATTATAAGTCAGATCTGCCAACATGTTGATCGTCAACTTCAACATGGGTCCTATTGACTTCATAGGTATTTGCAACTTACTTTACCAATTTTCTCTACAATACATTTATTCATGTAATAACACTATATTACTTATCCTTACTCTTATAATTGGTTTATGTACTTTGTAGAGACAAGTTATAGTTCCAAAACTTGGAAAGGACTTGTGCTCCTCATAGGTAAACGTTTTCCTTTTATCTTTATTAGAAGGTTCAAAGGCATTATAATTTTGATATCATCATCTGAAAACCATATACTAGTTATCAATAATCTAACCAACCTAAATAAGGGGTTTATATCCATAATCATTATTGATTTCATTTCATTCATTTAAATCACAAATCATTGATTATGAACAAAGGTATTATCAATATGACAAAGTTTATAAAACAAATCCACTACACTATTTTCAAAATCGTTTACTTACCCTAGCCTTTGGTCTTAGTGTTTCAATCACCACGATCCTAGCTCTCTCGAGCTTAGGATATTCACGAATATCCACGTTGTGATGCTAAACCACATCACTCGACTGACAATGGAACGTACCCATCAAGTTGTATTAAGGACTCAAACTTATTTAGTGTCCAACTCTATGTAAACTTGGGTTAAACCATAACCATATGCTACCTCATTGGTATCATTTATGATTTTTGGCGGTGCTCCACATAAATAGTACTCGACTCTTTATTATGTTTTAGTTTACGAGTTCACTGCTAACCCATCGTTCTATTGTTTTCGAGTAGTGTTTGTTTTCGTTCTAGTGTTTTATGAGTTCACTGCTAACCAAAACAATAGAATTTGTTGAGGTAACGCTGGTGAAACGTTGTTAATTTATATTATCGATTAGCTTAGGATTCTATCTGTGTTATTTTATTTTGTTTTATA
>SNQJ01S0027499.1:75806-86882 GCA_010110895.2 Picea sitchensis | reverse complement strand
TTTACGGTTCCTGCATTATGAGTTGTTAGTATTAAAGATTACTAATTGCATATTTAGAAATAAGACCTTATATATATATATATATATATATATATATAAGTATGAAAAGCAGTCAGACTTGCACGCCACAAAACAATGCAAGGGCGATATTGAGCCTGCGTTTCCAGGAACCCGCAAGCGAAAAAGTGGCTAAGTATGGAATAGGGAAACGATCAGTCGAACTNTCCCCGAGTTGATAAACATTGCAGAATATTCTATCCATATCAGTCTCAAGTTCCATGTCCTCACTCTCAATTTTGGGCTCTTCCGCTTTCCCTACAATTTTTTTTCTCTTCTTCTTCACGGGAAGCTTGTGAGAACTATCAATTTTAGCGTGAAGAGGGTTCTTATATCCTCCTCCATTTGAAGAATTCTGGGTTTCTTTCTTAGTGGGGTGGGCCGTTGGAGCGATGCTCTGGGATGTTGTACTCTTGGGAGTGGTATCCAAGGATTGAACACTCTTCTCACCAGGGCCTTTTCCCCGTTGCTTGTACAATTCAGTGGTGCTTTGCAATGTCTCTAGGTCACCGATGTCAAAAGAAGGAGTGGTTTCTTCACTGTCTCTATTTTCGCTCAGGTGTCTCTAGAAAAAATAATTATTGAAGCCAAATGAAAGTAAATGTTCTAAAACAATTCCATCATGGACGAACTGTCTTATCCTTTCAACATATATTAGGTTCAAGTTGCTGAAATGGGCTGTGAATTCGTCAATTTTGTTGACGTTCCTCAACACGAAGTCCCCGAATTTCCAAGGCAGAGGGATGAACTGTTTTTTTCTCTTCTCATGGAATAGATGCAACCAATAGTTGTATTGCCTTTCTATTTCTGTAACAAACATTCTATCCATAATGTGACATGGAAGGAAAGCAAGATTTTCCTTGGAGCCAAAAATCCTTATCACACTGTAATTCTCCATTTTTTCAAGTGCCTACTTCCTATCCAAAAACTTGGTTTCCTGGTCATACATGTGGAGAGCATCCTTTCCTAACAATAAATCTTTGAAAACAGAGACAAAGTCATTAAAAACCTCATAAAAAAAGTGGGAGGACTTATGCCTCCACAAGGTATGGTACCAGAAGGTTACTGGGTCGAATTCCTAGTTTACCTTCTTGGACACAAACAGTTTTGGAAATAGACAACAATGCGCTATCACAAAAACCAAGTAGGATGAAATATAAAATTTCTTCTCCTTTTGAAGCTTGACAATTGGGAACATATTTCAATGGAAATTAGCTTCCCCCAATAAAAAATGGCTTGTTCCTTGACTGTGAAATACAAAATATAAAGAACCATGCGGGAAATACTTGCTATGGATTCCTATCTCATTATTCTTGTAAACATCTAAACAATTTCCCGAAATGGATCTCTAAATGAACTAAGCTTCAAGCTTGTGATATCTTCAGGAACTACCATTGGGTCTTCTAAGAACTCGGGCAAGAGGTCCAACCCGTTATCATGTTTTTTTAGGAATTTCTTGGAGTCTTCTCCTCTGAAGGTCAATGTTGGCTCCGACTATCTGAACATCTTGTGGAAGACCTGAGGTGAAAAAGAAACATGAGAGTGGTCCCGCGGGGGAATAATTCTTTGGCCTAAAATATATCTATCGGTGCACCAAGATACCAACTCCTTACAGTAAAAAACTTCAGGGACACAGCCTGCACGAGAAATTCCAGATGTCCAAATTACTTGTTCTCGGCGGAAGGGGATGAGTAGTAAGAATATGCCCTAGACCACTGGAAGTTCTGGTTCTAAAGCCCAAAGATGTTCACTGTATCTCCACAAAAATGTTGTCGAGATGGTGACATAAGTTTACAAGAACGTTTGTTTTCTCCAAATGATGTTTGAAATGAACAGTTGGAGGTGATAATATAACCCTTCACAAATGTTGGTTCAATGCGTGTGAATGGGAAATCTCCTTGAGCCTTTCGCTCATTAATGAAAACCTCTATGGGTGTTGCATGATGAGTCATTAGCAGCAAAGCTTAGTTATTGCATACTTAGAAGTGAGAAGGTGGTGGGTACGACAAAGAGAAATTAAGGATTGGAGGTTTCGTGAACGCGCCAACCCGACAATGCATGAAAGAGATTCCATGATGTTTGAAATTAACACTTGGAAGGGATAATATAACCCTCCACAAATCTTGGTTTAATGTGTATTAATGTGAGATATCCTCGAGCCTTTCGCTTATTAAAGACAATTTTTACGGTTCCTGCATTATGAGTTGTTAGTATTAATATATATATATATATATATGAAAAGCAGTCAGACTTGCAGGCCACAGAACAATGCAAGGGTGATATTGAGCCTACCTTTCCGGGAACTCGCAAGCGAAAAAGTGGCTAAGTATGGAATAGGGAAACGATCGGTCGAACTCGTTTTTTCTAAAATATTGAAATTTGTAATAGATATCTCATTACCTCGCAGGTTATTTTCTGCATGTTTCTGGACAAGTTGTGTAGGGATAGTCAGTGTGACTGTCTCCTTGAGGCCTTAACTCATTAATGACAATCTTCACAGTATAATAATGTTTTTTATAAACTATTTTTTTATTATAAATAAGAATCTTTTATATATATATAAGTATGAAAAGAGGTCGGATGGGCTTCAAAGTAGGGTTACAAGGGATACTCAGGAGAGGTGAGGGCCCAATGGTCAAATTGTATGTCTTTACAATATATATATATATATAATTTTTTTATAAACAATTTTTTATTATAAACAAGGGCAAAGGTGGTGGGGAAGAGAAAGTAAAGAATGGCCAAGTATGAAAAGTGGTCTAACGGGCTTCAAAATAGGGTTACAAGGGATACTCGGGAGAGGTGAGGGCCTGCCAATAAAATTGTATGTCTCGGAAACTTTGAGTGCAAATCGCCTAAAACAGAAGAGGGCATGATAGGGCAGTCTAGCGGTCAGTTTGTATATCACAGAATTCTGGTTGTTGTTTGCAAGTCATGGAACAATGGAAGTGCAATCTTGAGCCTGCCTATCCAGGAACCTGCAATCGAAAAAGTGGCTAAGTATGGAATAGGGAAACGGTCGGTCGAACTCGTTTTCGCTAATATATTGAAATTTGTAATAGATATCCAATTACTTGGTAGGATCTTTTCTGCATGTTTCTGGACAATTTGTTTATGGATAGTCAGTGTGAATGTCTCCTTAACGATTTTACTCATTAATGACAATCTTTACGGTATAATAATTTTTTTATAAACAATTTTTTTTATTATAAATAAGACTCTTATATATATATAAGTATGAAAAGTGGTGAGATAGGTTTGAAAGTAGGGTTACAAGGGATACTAAGGAGAGGTGAGGGCACGACGGTCAAATTGTATGTATATATATATATATATATATATCCCATTACATGTCAAGATCTTTTCTGCATGTATATCGTGGAATTCTAGGTGTTGTTTATAGGATGCGGAACAATGGAAGCACAATATTGAGCCCGACTTTCTTGGAATCCGCAATCAAAAAAGTGGCTAAGTATGGAATAGGGAAATGGTCAGTCGGACTCATTTTTGCTAATATATTGAAATTTGTAATAGATATCCCATTACGTCGCAGGATCGTTTCTGCATGTTTCTGGACAAGTTGTGTAGGGATAGTCAGTGTGACTGTCTCCTCAAGGATTTGACTCATTAATGACAATATTTACGGTTGCTGCATGGTGAGATGTTATCATTAAACCTCAGTTATTGCATACTTGGAGAGAAGTGTGAAGGTGGCGAGCACATGAAACAACGATTAGGAGTTGGATATTTCGTGAGCTCGCCAACCCAACGATTTGAAAAAGAGATTCCAATAAATGGCCAAGTATGGAAAGCAGACGGACGAGCTTTAAAATGGGGTGACAATAGTTCCCCAGGAGATGTGAGGACCCAATAGTCAAATTGTATGTCTCAGAACTTTTGAGTGTAAACTGTGTAACAAGGAAGAGGGTATGATGTGGGAGTCTGATAGTAAATTTGTATATCGCAGAAGTCTGGGTGTTGTTTGTAGGTCATGAAACAATGGAAGTGCAATATAGAGCCTTCTTTCTCAAGAATCCATGATCAAAAAAGTGGTTAGGTATGGAATGGGGAAGTGGTCATTCGAAGTCACGATATAAAAGCACGAGTGAAAATGTGAACCCGTAAGTCTGCCAACCCGTGCAGTTAGACATTTTCGTAAAAATGAATAAGTAACCAGAAAGAGAAAGTAGAGGGTAAAAAGAAACAAGAATTTGGTTAAGTATAGAAGAGGGAAAAGAAGGGCTAATATATTCAAATCTGTAATAGATATCCCATTACCTGGCAAGATATTTTTTGCATGTTTCTGGAAAAGTTATATACTTATTGCATATACTTGGAAAGAAGTGTGATGGTGGCAGGAATAGGAAACAACGACTAGGAATTGGATATTTCCTGAACCCGCCAACCCAAAAATTCACAAAAGAGATTCCAAGAAATGGCCAAGTGTGGAAAGCGGTCGGACATGCTTCAAAATAGGGTGACAAGGGTTCCTGAGGAGACGTGAGGCCCCGACGGTCAAATTGTATGTCTTGAAACTTTTGAGCAAAAAATGTGTAACACGAAAGAGGGGATGATGTGGGAGTTCGAAAGTCAGTTTGTATATTGTGGAAGCCTAGGTTTTGCTTGCAGGTCACAAAACAATGGAAGTGAAATTTAGAGACCGAATGCCCTAGAATCCGCGATCGAAAATGTTGCTAAGTATGGAATGGGGAAGCACTTGGTCAGAATCGTGATATAAAATCATGAGTGAAAATGTGAACCCGTGAGTCTGCCAACTTGCGTAGCTAGACATTTTTGGAAAAACAACTAAGTAACCAGAAAGAGAAAGTAGAGGGGAAAAATAAAGGAGAATTTGGTTAAGTTTATAAGAGGGAAAATAAGGGGATAAAAGAGAGTGGGAAAATAGAAAAGCGGAGGACAATTTTTTGTAAGCAGGAATTGGTCTCAAACAAGCCCCATTGTTGCAAAACCATCATTTTCTAGTGTAATATTGTATCCACTTACTCGTTTTCTATTGTGCTTGTATCATTAAAAAGGGTGTGAACAAATGCTTTGTTGAAGATTTGTTTTTTTTACAACTTGTGGGAGTAATTGTATTCTTGATACATTCTTTAATGACTTTGACATATTATTTTAAGTATTAAACTTCCTGCATGATGGGTTGTTAGCATTAAAGCTTAATAATTGCATATATAGAAATAACAATGACGAACTTGAATTTTAATATTGTGGTTGATTTCATAGTCCCATTTGATTTTAACCACCATATATCAATTTTAATTTTTTTTTATTTGTGAAGAAGAAATTTGGTAATTTCATTAATAAAGTAAAAGTGCTCAAATA
Source organism: Picea sitchensis (assembly GCA_010110895.2). Taxonomy (NCBI): domain Eukaryota; kingdom Viridiplantae; phylum Streptophyta; class Pinopsida; order Pinales; family Pinaceae; genus Picea; species Picea sitchensis. Next base: position 81,482 of record SNQJ01S0027499.1, on the reverse strand, counting down.
GAGGCCAGGGGATGGACAACTATTAAAATGTTTCCTTTTGGAGTAAAGGAATCAAGGAAGCGAAAGGGAAATAAGAGATTGTTTGCTCAATAAGGTTGAGATGAAAATGAAACTTCTAGGGTGGGGCCCCTGCTGTCACATCGTGAATTAGTGTTTCTATGTTCTATCTACATTACGAATAGAATTGAATGTTGGTTTGAAACTGTCTAAAATTCATTTATGTTTCCATAGAAGCCTGATGGGATCGACACAATGCATTGTTATTTATTTTTTCAATGCTCCATATTAGATCAAATTACTTGAGCCAATACAATATTCAATAATTATGAGACTATCGAACCATGCAAACGAGAAGAGGTGTTAAATCCAGGAAAGAAGCACCAACCAAGATTCCAAGGAAATTTCTTTAATAGTAAATCTATAATAAAAAAATAGTGGGCAGTTTATATTTATCCATAGACATTGGACTGAGTTATTTGCACTAAAGAATTGAACATATTTGTCATAAATACAGGTACAGGAGCTACAAAAAAAAGAAAATAAACATGCATACAATTATGTATTGTTCCTCTAGTGTGACAACATGCAAGATCCATCAAGAAGCTCTTGAATATGCATACAAAACTCATTACCATGTTTTTTTAGGAAGTACTTGCAGTATTCTACTTGGAAGGTCAATGTTGGCTGTCATAATCTCAATATCTTGCAAAATACCTAAGGCGACAAAGAAATAGGAGAGGCGTTCCACAGTGGAATAATTCTTTGGCTTGAAGCAGGTTAACAACACTCCTGCTCTTGATGCTGGTGACCTAGATCCATTGCAAAGCACCACTGAATTGTACACATAACAGGGAAAAGGCCCCGATGAGAAGAGTTTCCAATCCATGACCACCACTGCCAAGAGTACGACATCCCGCAACATCGCTCCAACGAACCACCCCAGTAAGAAAGAAACCCAAAATTCTTCAAATGCAAGAGGACATAATAACCCTCCTCGTGGTAAAATTGATAGTTCTCACAAGCTTCTCGTGAGGAAGAAGAGAAAAATTGTTGCAGGGAAAGACGAAGAGCCTGAAACGGAAAGTGAGGGCACACCAAGAGACCAATTAAAGTCAAAGATTTTAGGGACACAGCTTGCACAAGAAATTCAAGAGGTCCACATTAATTCGTTTTGGGTGGAAGGGGACCAAGAGATCCCAAATTTACAGGAAAAGACTTCAGGGACACAGTTTGCACAAGCAATTCTAGAGGCCCAAATTATTTTGTTCTAGGTGGAAGGAGATGAGTAGTAGGAATATGCTTTGCACCAATGGGATTTCTGGTCCTCACCCCCTAAGATGTTCATTGTATATCCATAGAACATGAGAGTGGTACCAAAATTGAATAATTATTTGGCTTGAAATATATCTCTAGGTGCATCAAGAGACCATTTCCTTATAGTCAAAGAATTCAGGGACATAGGTTGTACCAGGGACAAATCCAAACCAATTCCTAAACCCTAAAAATGAAAGGAAAGGATATATCTGTAAGGGCGAGGACCACCATTCGAGTCGAGAGAATCAAACTCTTGAGCTTCAAAGAGGCTATTGCATTCAGTGTCGGTTTATTTTATGAAACCCCTTCCTTTGGTCTTGCCAGCGCCGCCATCGCCGAGCCGAAAAGTGCCCCCCGTTATGGTTGATTTCAATTTGGGCGCAGGAGTGGGAACAATATATTCATTGCCATCATCCATTATTGTATCATCATTCATCAGATCATATTATTCCAGATGGAAATCGACCACATCAACCTTTGCGTCAGCCATCAACGTAGGATGGTGGGCTATCTGAGCAGGGGGGGTTTCCTTGAAATTATTTGGCTTGAAATATATATCTCGGTGCACCAAGGGACCATCTCCTTTTTTTATTCTTGGGGGAGGGAGATGAGTAGTAAGAATATTCCCTGGAGCACTGGAACTTTTGGTCATCATGCCTGAAGTTGTTTACTGTATCTGGACATAACTGTTGTCGAACTACTGCCATAAGTTAACGAGAATGTCAATTTTCTCTAGATGATGTTTGAAATGAACATTCAGAAGGGATAATATAACCCTCCGCAAATTTTGGCTTAATGCGTATCAATCGGAGATGTCCTCAAACCTTTCGCTGATCAATGACAATCTCTATGGTTCATGCATAATGAGTTGTTACCATTAAAGCTTACTAATTGCATATTTAGAAAAAAGTGCAAAGGTGGTGGTGATGGAGAAGAGTAATTAAGGATTGGAGATTACGTGAAGCCGCCAACCGGACGACGTACAAAAGAGATTGCATTATGCTTGAAATGAACACTTGGAAAGGATAACATGACCCTCTAAAAATATTGGTTTAATTCGTATTAATGATAGATCTCCTCCAACCTTTCGGACATTAATGACAATATTAGTGGTTCCTGCATGATAATCTATTAGCATTAAAGCTTAATAATTGCATATCTAGAAGGAAGAGTGAAGGTGTCAGGGATGGCGAAGACAGATTAAGAATTAGACATTTCATGAATCCATCAACCCGCGGAAGAGATTCCAAGAAATGGCCAAGTATGGAAAGCGGTCGGTCGGGATTCAAAACAGGGTCACAAGTTATACTCAGGAGACGTGAGGGGTCGATGGTAAAATTGTGTGTCTCTGAACTTTTGACTGCAAAATGTGTAACACAGAACAGGGCACAATGACATATTTTGACGGTCAATTTGTATATCACGGAATTTCAGATGTTGTTTGTAGTTCGCGGAACAATGGAAGCGCAATGTTGAGCAAGCCTGGACGGGAACTAGATATGGAAATAGTGGCCAAGTATGCAATGCGGAAGCGGTTGGTTGGACTCATGATATAAAAGCATGAGACATATTTAGAATAAGGCATATTGACGGGCTTGAAAGCATGGCCACAAGTTATACTGAGGAGACGCGAGGGCCCGATGGTCAAATTGTATGTATCCAAACTTTTGATTGCAAAATGTGTAACAAGGAATAGGGCATAATGACAGACTTCAAAGGTCAATTTGTATATCGTGGAACTTCGGGTGTTGTATATAAAAGCATGAGACATTCGGAAAAACGACTAAGTAACCTGAAAAAGGAAAGTAAAGGAGAAAAAGAAAGGGGAATTTGGTTGTCAATTTGTAGATCGGGGAAGTCCGGGTGTTGTTTGCAGGCGACAAAGCAATGGAAACACAATGTTGAGCCCGCCTACCCGGGAACCCACGATCCAAAAATTTGTTGAATATGGAATGGGGAAGCGGTTGGTTGGACTCGTGATATAAAAGCATTAGTGGAAATCTGAACACGTGAATCCGCCAACCCATGCACTTAGACATTTTTCGAAAAATGACTAAGTAATTAGAAAGGGAAAGCAGAGGGAAAAAATAAAGGGGGTGGAAATTGTCGGAAGTGGGAATTGGTGTTAAGAAATACCCATTGATGGTCTTAACAGTAACTATGAAGTGCATTAAACAAGTGAACATGCTCTTTAATCAAGGAATAGATAAAGCGAGTCATGCTTATAGTTTCTAGGATGTGTTTGCATAAGAGAAGCATCGAAAAGCCATAGGAAAATCAATTTTGGGATGTTCAGGTAAAATTATTGTACTATCAACTTCACCATAAGTATAACAATGAAGAATTTTAATTTTAATTTTTTGTGGTTGATATGATAGTTCCATTGGACTTTACATAACATATATCCTTTTATTTCAAAATATTTCTGAAGATGAATTTTGGTAAGTTCATCGATCAAGTAAAAGTGCTAAAATGAGCCACATACTACATTTGCTTAAGAGAGCTTACATTAAAAGGAAAAGTAGGTCCTTTATATTATTTAAGATCATAGAAAAACCGCTAAGATCCTGAATGTATCATTAATTTTTTAGAACGAAGCATACAACCAAGAGCCAAGTAAACACCAAATGTATTGAAAGTCGAGGCACAAGCCAATACATGAACATAGAAGGTGCCAAGGGAGATCCCACAAGGGTCCATAGAGTAGTACGCATCAACCTATGTATCAAACAATTTGATATAAAAAAAACACATGTGGCATTGGTTTTCTCTTACATGTGGGATATGTTCCCATGAGAAAATAATTGGGCCCATGAGAACCCTAAACTATAGTAAGAAAGAACATGAACAAAAGTATGCCAAACACAAGAAAACACAAAACTAGCGAAGATTGGGCATTGTATCCTAGCTATAACCAAATTCCCAAATGGGCACCAAGAAACATGCCGATTACTATTTTACCATGAAGCAAGATCACTATGGACATTTGCTTCTGATAGTACTATGTTCTATCACTACCAGTTATAACAATGCCAAATTTCCAATATTATTGGAAATGCCTGATGGTTCCATTCAGAGGAGCAAGCCATTTTGACAGTTCAAAGAATGTGCCTGATTTATTTACAGTTGGATACTTTGTATGGGGTTTGTCCTCATGCTTCCCATTCCTAGACTAAACAATCTTATGCGCTTCCTTTTCAATTTTCCATGGCACTACAAAATTCTATTCATATCCTCATTGGGTAGCATGGATAGATACACATGAGATTGTTTCATTTTCTGCCAACGCTTGATATGATTTTTTTTTATTTTTTTTCAGCCAATATGCAGTATTGCATTGTCCTCATTTAAGGTAAATTTTCTATGGATCTGAAAGTCGTGCAACATGTAGACATTGTTTGCCTTTTTGTGTAGGTATACTTCATATGGAAACTTTACTAGCCCAGGAAGCACATCTTGTAACAGAGCTTGTCTAATTGTACAATGTATGATTGTGTTGCTGATGGTTCAGATGGCAGCGTTGAGGAAATGTCTATATATGTAAGGGCATTTTTTACTGCGTCATAGATAATCAATTTTACCATTATTTATGAAAGAAGAGGTAGAAGCATGAGAGTTTCATTTGGCACATACAGTCTCAAAGGGGGTCGCGTATGCATTCGCTGCAACCAAAACACCCTCAACCTGGGCACATGAGCATAGCAGCTAATATATTGAACAATATAATACACAATTGCACAACAAAAAAAAGATGCAGAAAATTGGTGAAGGCAATTTGTATGAGCAAGTTGTGGATGAAATTGTTGATGTATATGCACAACAATTGTTTAGCTTGTTAGTTTCTTGAGATCCTTTACTATTTCTATTCACAATTATGTAACAAATGTTGTTTGGGTTGTGCGAAAGATCCTTTCTTTAACATCTCCTTTCTTTGTTATATTTTTAAAGAGCATCAGTGGAAAATTCCCTTCATGCAATTGTTGTTCCATTGAGGAAAACAAATTTGAATAGGCGTTGAACAATTGCAGTTGCAACATGGAACAATGCAATAGTTGTGTAACATAACCAAGATACATGGACATGTGAAAGTAAATGACAAAACTAGATATGGAGAACGATACCATTTCCTTGTCGTTATCTGACTCTCCATCTTTCATTTGGAGAATGTGTTGCGAGCCAAGTTTTCTCACGAGTGTGACAACTACACCAATGGTTATGATTGGGTAAGTGTCGTTGCTATGTGCAAGTTGGTTGATTGTTGTGTCTGGTACGAAATGATATTATGAACAAATCGCGTGTAACGACCCTAATTGAATAAATGATTAAAGATTACAAAGAAAAAACAGTTAAAGAAAATAAGCA
>SNQJ01S0027499.1:13937-75796 GCA_010110895.2 Picea sitchensis | reverse complement strand
CTTGCGGCTGTCATTTCATTGATGCCGTTGACGACTGGGGCTTCAAGGATGTCCTCCACGGTTGCTGGAATGATGGAAACTTCATGTTGCCTTTTGTCGGCGACCTGTTTCAATTGCCTTTTGAGCCATTCTTCAATGTAGCCTCTCATCGGGGCAACGTTGATCTCATTCCGGATTTTCATGTTGAAAAGATCATTTTCTAATTCCCGGAAATCGATAGAAAGATTAGAGAGACCCTGATGAATTTCCTCATTCTGTATTGCATATTTGACTAGCCAGTCATGGACGTGAGCTAGATGAAATTGAAGGATGCTGTAAATTTTTTGCAAAGATAAGGTCTTAAACATAGCAACATTTTTATCGAACTCTTGCCTGGTTAAGGGCAAGGAGTTTGTGATTAAGTGGGGGTCTTGGAAGTCGTAGGTTTTCCCAGCTAAGTCTATATTTGACAGCTTTGTGAATAATATATATTTCTTCGATATGGATTGTTCACATGACTAAACAATGAGATGCGGGTTCTTTACTTTTTGTTTCCAACATGCATTCAATTGGCCGATGCGGTTTTTTGATGGAATATCTTCTTCTCTTCTTTTTGTTTCTATCATATTGTTGACAATCTTGCCAAAAGGGATGACCATTTTTAAAAAGAAATTTTCTTCATCTTTTAGTTTGGCCTACAAAATCTCGAGTAAGCTATGTGCCCTGGTTCCAAGGGAAGTGATGGTTTGTGATATTTTCCATGCCTGGGTAACCAGTCCCACTCTTTTTTTGATATTGTTCTCCACATATCCTTTACAGGATGCTAGGAGGGTGGAGGATGCTTTTACATTGAGTGCAAGGGTGCCAGGCATGGCTATTGCCAAACAATCAACAAGCAATGACATAGGAATGGAAGTCTTTTCCAATTCCTTGATTTAGTCCTTCAGTCTAGCATTCTCGGTCTCGATGCCTCTAATGGAATCATGAATTTCTTCTCCGGTCGTAGTGTGAAGTTGACAGATTTGGGACGATCACATTTTGGCAACGTCAACCTCTGAACGAGATTTGCCTTTTTTATTTTTAACATTTTTTTTTCTGAATTATCAATTTTTTGTTCTGGCTATCAAAAACAGTGCTCTAGAACACGAAGGATTCATCTTCGTCAAAATTTTCGGTAACGAATATGTTCATTGGATGGATATGGTGGATGGTGTCTCTGGGCTGATCAAGGAAGCAAATCATGGTATCCAGATCAGTGTCAAGTTCCATGTTCTCACTCTGAATTTCCAGCTCTTCCACCTGCCCCAATTTTTTTTTTCTCTTCTTCTCTACTGGAAGCTTGTGAGAACTATCAATTTTAGAGTGAGGAGGGTCATTATCTCCTCCTCCGTTTGAAGAACTCTGGGTTTCTTTGTTTCTATGATGGGCCATTGGAGCGATGCTCCAAGATGTAATACTTTTTGGAGTGGTATTTTCATATTGAACACTCTTGTCACTGGGGCCTTTCCCCTGTTGCGGGTATAATTTAGTGTAGCTTTGCACTGTCTGTACCTCGTCGGCATTAGAGGCAGGACCATTGTCACCACTATCTTTGTTTTTAGGTAGGTGTTTATTTACAAAAAAATCATCGAGGCCAAGTGTTTGTAAATGTTGTCTAAAAATATCATAGGGGTCGAATCCTCTTATGTCTTCATCATATATTAGGTTGGAGATGCTAGAATGTGCTATGAAATCGTCAATTTTGTTGACGTTTTTCAACACGAACTCCCCTATTTTCCAAGGCAGAGGAATGAACTATTTTTTTTTCTTCCTTTGGAATAGATGGAACTAGTAGTTGTATTGCTGTGCTACTTATGCAACAAACATTATGTCTGTAATGTGACATGGAAAGAGAGCAAGCTGTTCCATGGAGCCAAAAATTCTTATGATAGTGTAATTGTCCAAATGTTTGAGTGTCCCCTTCTTTTCAAAAAAACTAGTTGCATGTTCAGATATGTGGGAAGCATCTTCTCCTAACAACAAAAATTTGAAAACAGGCAGGAAGCCATTAAAAACCACATAAAAATAGTGGGAAGCCTTGTGCTTCCACAAGGCTTGGTACCAGAACGTTATTGGGTGGAATTCGCAGTTGACATTCTTCGATAGAGACAGTTGCGGAAACCGACAGGAATGTGTTATTGCAAAAACTAAATAGGATGTCATATAAAATTTATTTTCCCTTTTGTAGCTTGACAATTGGGAAGAGATTTCATGGGAAATTAACCTGCCCCAATAAAAAAATGGCTTGTTCATTGACTGTGAAATACAAAATATAAAGAGCCATGCGGGAAACAGTAGTTGTCGACTACTGTCTCGTTATTCTTGTAAACAACCAAGCAATTTCATGAAATGGATTTCTAAATGAACTAACCTGCATGCTTGTGATATCTTCAGGAACTAGATTCAGGTTTTTTAGAAAAAGGGACAAGAGGTCCAATCTGTTATTATTCTTTGCTAGGAACTGTTTGCAATATTCTCCTCTAAACGTCAATGTTGGCTCTGACAATTTCAGCATCTGGTGGAAGACCTGAGGTGACAAAAAAACAGAAGAGTGGTCCTACAGTGGAATAATTCTTTTCTTTGAAATAAATTTATCGGCACACCAAGAGATCAGGTCCTTACAGTCAAAAACCTAAGGGACACAACTTGCATGAGCAATCCCGAAGGTCCAAATTACTTGGTTCTCTACAGCAAAGGTTGAGTAATAAGAAAATGCCCTAGACCAGTGGAAGTTATGGTCCTCGCGCCCGAATATGTTCACTGTATCTCCACAGAACTGTTGTTGAGCTGATGCCATAGGTTTATTAGAAGGTTGCTTTGCTGCAGATGATGGTTAAATGAACAGATAGAGCCGATAATGTAACTTTTATGTAAATCTTGGTTAAATGCTTATGAATGGGAAATGTCCTCGAGCATTTCGCTGATTAATGACAATCTCTAATGGTGGTGCATGATGAATTGTTAGTAGTAAAGTTTATTTATTGCATATTTAGAAATGCGAAGGTGCCGGGTAGGATGAAGAGCAATTAAGGAATGGAGGTTTCATGAATGTGCGAAGGCCACGTCGTGTGAACGAGATTTCATGATTTTGAAATAAACACTCGAAAGGGATAATATAATCCCCCCGCAAATTTTGGTTTAATGTGCATCAATACGAGATGTCCTTGAGCCTTTCGCCCATCAATGACAATCTATACGGTTTTTGCATGATGACCTATTAGAATTAAATGCCAGTAATTCCATATTTAGAAACAAGATATGTATATATATATATATATATAATTTTATTTTATTTTATTATAGACAAGTGAGAAGGTGACGAAGATGGCGGAGAGCAAGGAAAGAATGGAAAGCTCTAAAAAGTGGTAGAACGAGATTCATAAAAGGGTTACAGGGATAGTCACGACAACTGAGTGTTGCACGGTCAAATTTCATGTTTCGAAATTTTTGAGTGCAAAATGTGTAAAACGGAAGAGATCATGATGGGGTAGTTCAATGACCAGTTTGTATATTTGCGGAATTCCGACAAAGTGGCTAAGTATGGAATAGGAAAATTGTTAATTGCATGCATAACAATAATATCTTATATATAATTTCCATTTTCTAATTGCAAAAGGGGTGCGGGCACAGGAAACAACGACTACAAACTGAATATTTCTTCAACGTACCAAACCAACGATCTGCCAAAGAAATTTGAACAAATAGTGAAGTATGGAAAGTGGATGGACGGGCTTCAAAATTGGGTGACAATAGTTCCACTAAATATGCGAGGACCCGATGGTTAAATTGTATTTCTCGGAAGTTTTCAATGCAAAAATGTGCACCACAAAAGAGGGCATGATAGGTGGACCGTAATACGGAAGAAGGTATGTTCTAAGAATGGTTGCAAATTTGTATATCACAGAAGTGAAGGTACTGTTCACAAGCCATGGAACAACAGAAGTCCAATGTAGAAAAGTTTATGGGTATGGAATGGGGAAGCGTTCGGTCGATGTCGCGATAAAAGAGCACGAGTGCAGCTGTGAACCCGTAAGACCGCCCACGCATAGAGCAATGTTGACCTAGCTAGTGCGCAAGCCCATCTGTCAATTTCTATATCGCAGAACTCTGGGTGCTAGTTGCAGGACAAGGAAAAATAGAGGGTCAATTTAAAGAAAGGGGAAGTGGTCATTTGAAACGCGTGAATTTGTGAAGCTTCGGAGCAAGGAATTTTCGGGAGAAAAATCATTAAGTAACCAGGAAGAGAATCTAGATAGAATAAAAGAGTGGGAAAATAGAAAGGCGGAAGGCATTTTTCGTAAGCACGAATTGGTTTCAATGAAGCCCCATTGTTACAAAACCATGATGTTCTACTAATTGTCAGAAATGCATTGTTGAAGATTAGATTTTATTGCAATGTGTGTGTGTAACTATGTTATTGATACATTCTTCCATGACTATAACATATTAACTTAACTATTAAACTTCATTTTCTACTAATTGTCAGCAAATGCTTTGTTGAAGATTAGATTTTATTGGAACATGTGAGTGTAACTATGTTCTTCATATCTCTTCCATGAGTGCAACATATTAATTCAAGTATTAAACTTCTTGCATTATGGGTTGTTAGCATTAAAACTTAATAATTGCATGTCTAGAAACAAGAATAATGATTTTTCTGCAACATTGTACATTGGTATTGCTATGTTCTATCTACATTATGAATAGAATTGAACATTGGTTTGAAATTATGTAATCCATTTTTTGTTTGCATAAAAAGCTGGTGGATTCACGCAGTACATTGGCATATAATTGTTAGATGTTCCATCTTAGAAAAGATAATATAAGTAAACACAATATCGAAGAAGTACGAGAGCACTGAACCATGCCAGTTAGAACATCTATTAAACCCAGAAAAGAGGAAGCAACGAAGAGTCGAAGGAAAATATTTTTTAATAGAAAATGCATTTAAAAAAACAACAAAAACACTGAGTATTGTACATCTATCCTTAGAAAGTGGACCCAGTTCTTCGGGCCAAAACATTGAAGGTATATGTGAAAAACACAGGCAAATTATAACCCTCCGCAAATTATGGTTTAATCCGTATCAATGGAATATGTCCTCAAGCCTTTCACTGATCAATGACAGTTTCCAAGGTTCGCGCGGAATGAGTTGTCACCATCACAACTTACTAATTGCACAATTAGAAAAAAGTGCGAAGGTGGAGGTGACGACGAAAAGAGATTAAGAATTAGAAATTTTCAAATGAATACTTGGAAATGATAACATACTTGTGCACAAATCTTAGTTTAATTCGTAGTAATGACAAATCTTCTCCAGATTTTCAGATATTAATGACAATCTTAATGGTTCCTGCAGGATGGCCACTAGCATTAAAGCTTAATTATTGCATATCTGGAAACAAGTACGAAGGCAACGGTGATGGAGAAACTGATTCCAAGAAATACGAAAGTATGGAAAGCGGTCGGGCGGGTTACAAAAGAAAAATGGCAGAAGATATACCCAGGAGACGTGAAGGGTTGATGGTCATATTGCATCTCAGTGATAGATATCGACTGTCAATTTGTATGTCATAAAATTTGTAAATTGACAAGCGGACCTGCGGGTTGGCTGGCTCAACTTTGCACTTTCATTGTTATGTGTCCTCCAAATAGCACTCGGAGTTTTGCGATATACAGATTGACAGATGGAATCAAGGGTTGGCGGGTTCAAGATTGCCATTGTTTAGGGATGGCAATTGCTATCAACTATCTAACATATCTAAAAAAAATATTTTCAATACTAAATTATTAATATTACATATTGATCTTGAAGAATTTTATTAGACAAGAAAGTTTGTACAATCTGGTCGGGGAAGTTATTTAAAATTTTTGCAACAAACGAACAATACATAGTAGACATGTACTTTTATAAAGTATGGACATGATATTTTATAGAACATATGCATATCCCTCATTCCATACTTAGGCACTTTTTCGATTGCAGGTTTTCGGCCTGGCAGGCTGAAAATTGAGCCACTATTGTTCTGTGTCCTACAAATAGCACCCACACTTCCGCGATATACAAATATATAGGTGGAATTGTGGGTTGGTTGGTTAAACATTGCACTTTTATTGTCTCGTAGCGATTCTGTATTAATTTCATATTTAGCCATTTTTTTGGATCGGGGGCTCTCGGGTTGGCGAGCAAAAAATTGGGCCTCTATTGTTCCACGCTCTACAAATAGAACCCACAATTCTGCGATACACAAATTCAAAAGAGGACCTGTAGTAAATTATTACTGTTAAATATTGATATTGTAGAATTTAATTAGATGAGAAAGTTTGTAAAATCTGGTTGGTCGAGTGATATAAAAGTATGGACATGAGATTTCATAGAACATATGTGAATTCCTCATTCCTTACTTGGGTAGTTTTTGGATCGCAGGTTCGCAGCCTGGTGGGTTGAAAATTGAGTATCTATTTTTATGTGTCCTACAAATATCACCTACACTTCCACAATATACAAATTGACAGGCAGACTTGCGGAGATGACTCTCTATATAAAGTATGGACATGAGATTTTACAGAGCATATTCAGATACCCCATTCCATACTTAGGCACTTTTTGGATCGCGGGTTCGTGGCCTGGCGGGCTGAAAATAGAGTCTTTATTATTCTGTGTCCTACAAATAGCACCCAGACTTCCATGATATACAAATTGGCAGGAGGACCTACAGTCTGCTTAGCTGAACATTGTATTTTTATTATTCTAGAACATATGTAGATCCCTCATTCCATACTTGGGCACTTTTTGGATCGCGGGTTCGTGGCCTGGCGGTTTGAAAATTGAGTATCTATTGTTATGTGTCCTACAAATAGCACCTAGACTTCTGCGATATACAAATTGACAGGCGGACTTGTGGACATGAGTCTCTATATAAAGTATGCACATGAGATTTTACAAAGCATATGCAGATCCCTCATTCGATACTTAGGCACTTTTTGGATCGCAGGTTCACAACTTGGCGGGCTGAAAATAGAGTCTCTATTGTTCTGTGTCCTACAAATACCACCCAGACTTCTGCAATATACAAATTGACATGAGTACTTGTGGGCTTCTTCATTGAACATTGCATTTTTATTGTTCTGTAGCGATCCCATATTAATTCCATATTTAGCCACTTTTTTTTATCGGGGGCTCTTGGGATGGCTGGCTGAACATTGCACATTCATTGTTCTGTGTCCTCCAAATAGCACTTGGACTTCCACAATATTCACATTCACAGATGGACTCGAGGGCTGGTGGGTTCAAATTTTCCATTGTTTAGGGATGGCAATCCCTATCAACTATCCAACATTTAAAAAAACATTATTTTCAATACTAAATTATTAATATTACATATTGATATTGCAAAATTTAAGCAGAGGACAAAGTTTGTCCATTTTGGTGGACAGACTGATATAAAAGTTTTTGGACAAATGAGCAATACATAGTAAACATGTACTTTTATAAAGTATGGACATGAGTTTTTTATACAACATATGCGCATTCCTTATTCCATACTTAGGCACTTTTTGGATCGCGGGTTCATGGCCTCGTGGGATGAAAACTAAGGTTATATTATTTCATACCCTACAAATAGCAGCCAGACTTCCATGATATACAAATTGACAGGTGGATTCGGGTTGGTTGGCTGAACATTTCACTTTTATTGTCCCGTAGCGATCCCGTATGAATTCCATATTTAGCCATTTTTTTTTATCGGGGGCTCTAGGGCTGGTGGGCTGAAAATTGGGCCTCTATTGTTCCACGCTGTACAAATACCACTCACAATTCTGCGATATACAAATTGACAAGCGGACCTGCGAGCTAGCTAGCTCAACATTGTAGTTTTATTGTTTTGTGTCCTCCAAATAGCACTCAGAGTTCCGCGATATACAGATTGACAGATGGACTTGAGGGCTGGTGGGTTCAAGTTTGTCATTGTTTACAAATGTTAATCCCTATAAACTATCTAACATATCTAAAAACAATATTTTCAATACTAAATTATTAATATTAAATTTTGATATTGCATAATTTAATTAGACGAGAAAGTTTGTACAATCTAGTCGAGCGACTAATATAAAAATTTTCCGACAAACTATGAATACATAGTAAACATGTAGTTTTAGAAAGTATGGACGACATTTTATAGAGAATATGCGGATCCCTCGTTCCATACTTGGGCACTTTTTGGATCGTGGGTTCTCGGCCTGGCGGGCTGAAATTTGAGCCTCTTTTGTTTCATGTTCTGCAAATATCACCCAAACTTCTGCGTTATACAAATTGGCAGGCGAACTTGCAGACTCCACGTCTGGCGGGTTCAAGATTGCAATTGTTTAGGGATGCTCATCCTATCTAAATTTATCTAAAAACATTATTTTCAAATACTAAATTATTAATATTAACTATTGATATTGTACAAGTGAATTACATTAAATTATTAAAGGATGTTAAATCGCTTATTTTAAAAAAAATGAAGCAAACAAAAGAATGTTTTTTTTTAATTCTATCACGACAAGCATAACAACGACCAATTTGAATTTTAAGGCCCTCTTGTTCATATGATAGCACAATTTCACTCCGCACAGTATATATTCGTTGATTTCAAATTATTCCAGGATATTAATTTTTCCAAGTTCATCGAATAAGCAAAAATGCCAAAACAATGACCAATTTGAATATTAAGAGCCTCTTGTTGCTATGATAGGACAGTTGCACTTTGCACACTATATATTCGTTGATTTAAAATTATTTCAGAACAATAATTTGACCAAGTTCATCGATCAAGGAAATCTGCTAAAGCAAGCCACATAGTACATTTGTGTTATAGCACCATAGAAATTATCAGGCGGATCTGTGGGCCAGATGGCTAAAAAATTCAATTATATTGTTTTGTGTCCTCTAAAGAACAGTTGGAGTTCCAAGGTATACAAATTGACAAACAAAGCAGATAGCCAATAACCAACCATAATTTAAACAGGTTGCAAGCAAGTTCCCAGAAGGTTCCATAGAGTAGAACCCATCGACCTTTGCACCAAACAATTTGATATACAAATAAAATACGTCACCGCATTCATTTTCTCTTGCATCTGGTATATGATCCCAGTAGAAAATAACTAGGAACATGCGATATATGGGGATTACAGAGATATGGGACAAGTCCAACGAACATTCATTTGGCCGTTGAACAAATGTTACAGAGACATATGAGATATTTTTGTTTCCTGCCAAAGTTTGATCTATTTTTATTTTTTCCCCTTCTTCAGCCGATATGCAAAATTGCATTGTCCTCATTCAAGGTGAATTTATTGTGTATGTGAAGGTGCCACAACATGTAGACAATGCTTGCCTTTTTCTGTAGATACATTTCATACAACAACTCTACCAACTTAGGAAGCACATTTTGTAATAGAGGCTGCCTAACTGTACAATGCATGGTTGTGTTGCCCACAGTTTGGATAACATCATTCACACAATGTCCATATATATATGGACATTTTCACCGCATCGTAGACAATCAATCGTATCATCACTTATCAAAGCGGAGTTGCATCTTACGCATATACGCTCAAAGGGGGTCGAGTACACATTGGCTGCAACTAAAATACCTTCAACCTAGGAATGTGACCAAAGGAATTAATACATTGAACAACATAATACACAACTGCACCCCGCCCTCCCCTTTAAAAAAAAAAAATTAAGCAGGCACATACTTTTGTTGAAGGCTATTTCTATAAGTAAAGTGAGAGTGATTTTGTGGATGTATGCACACAACAGTTGTAAAGCTAACTAGTTTCTTCATATCCTCTACTATATCTTCTCGCAACTCTTTTACAAATGTTGCCTAGGTTGTATGAAAGATCCTTTCTCTAGCATCCCTCTTCTTTGTTATATTTTTGAACAACTTAAGTGGAATCTTCCCTCTATGCAATTGTTGTTCCATTGACGAAAACAAATTTGAATACGTATCGAACAAGTGTAGCTGCAACATGGAACAGTGAAATATTTGTGTAACTTATCTGACATACATGGACATGCAAAAGTAAAGGAAAAAACCAAATATCAAAAGCAGTACCATTGCCTTGTCACTGTCAGACTCTCCATCCTTTATATGGAGAATGTGTTTTGAGCCAAACATTCTCGCCAGCATGACAGCAGCCCCAATCATTCCGATTGTGTAAATAGCAATTCTCTGTGAAAGTTGGCTGATAGTCGAGTCCGGGACGAAACGATATTCTGAAAAAACAACGGGAATTTTTTCCACAATGCTTGTTTCATTGAGAGAAATAATTCGATCGCAATCACCACAGTCATATACTATTTTGGGCAATATATTAAAATATGTAATGGATTTCCCATTACATGACAATATCTTTTCTGCATGTTTCTGGACAAGTTGTGGAGGAACAGTCAGTGTCACTATCATCATGGCATCCGTGTCTATCATGTCAGTATGCATAATGGATCTACTTTTGTTTACCTTGTCCAAGTAGGTGCTATAGACAACCATTATGTCCCCGACAAACACTTGTCCAGTTTGGCGGTTGTTCAAGCCCTCTATTGACAGTACTTTGGATGTCACAACTCCAGACTTGATAAAAAAAACTTGAACAGGAAAACTAAAGTGAATGGTAGTGTGCTACAAGTACACGCATAGTTTTGATGAACTATGGAGCCAGAGTTTCATAACCACACCTCTCAGTCTGCGGAACATGCAGCATGTTCAATGTCTCTCTTATACTTGTTGATGCTTCTTGCGAGCTGCAAACCATGTATTGCAGATGACATCATCATATCCACCATGCCATAGATGAATATATAGCCCAACAAATTTTTTTAGTAAACATAGTAAGAGCAGAGCGTATGCATCTTTACCTTTGGCCTTGTCGGTTTGCAGATGTTTGGGATGACTAGCTGCTCATGCCCATGTCACTATTCCAACTTTTTCTGATGCAAGCATGTGCAGATGAACATTAGGACTAAACAAGCATATGCATTGTATATTGTCCATCGAAAGGACCAAATAACTGTAAAAGTGTATGCATTTGAAGTTTTTAACTAGAGAAATGTTTAACAGTAAACAGGGCATGAGCGTGGGGCACCATGGCCAATCTGTATATCAAGAAAGTGGGGAACCTATGAGCGTGGGGCACCTACTAGCCTGGCACCCACAATCAAGAAACTGGGTAACTATGGAAGAAGGTAGAAGCACAACCACATATGTGAATCCTTTAGTCCACCAACCGACGCACGAAGGAATTTTCGGAAAGCACACTAGGCAGATGAATTATAAAACAAAAGGGATAATAGAAAATGGAAAGAGTAGAAATAGGGAGCATAGAAAGGCCCATTACTGCAAAGTCATTGTTTTCAAGTCTAATATGATATGCCCCCACCCGGTTTGTATATTTAATTTTCCAGCACACTTGGTATACCTTTTAGAAGATTGCACCACAGAACCCTCTGTTGTTGCACAAAATGATCTATCTCCCTGTCCAAGCAACCTGTTTTTTCTAAGGCAACAACACCGAAGATGCAATGGACATGAAGGCAAGTTAGTATGAAGACAGGCATCTAAAAGAAAGAGAAACAACTCTATTTACCCTCCAAAGAGTCCTTCGTCATGTCTAGCCATTATGTTTGTTTAAATGCAGTAATGTAGCGCAAACACAACGGACATGAACCAACTTAGTATGCAAGAAGGAACACATGTAAGCAAGATAACTTACCATGTAGGAAGGAACACATGTAAGCAAGATAACTTACCATGTAGGAAGGCACACAACTAGTTTAACACATATACAGACCATAAACGAAATACAAAAAAGTGCAATATGAAACAACAATACAAGCATGCACCTTTCTATATCCTCTTCAGTCGATGCAGTCAAGACTCCCTCATTTTGTCCAGCTACTATGTTTGTTTGAATGTGGGAACGCACAAAATTCGATGAACATCAATGGAAGCTGGTATTCATCGGAGAACAAGAAATATGTACACATAGCAAAACTGACTAAACGAACAGTCTAGAAAGGTAGAAACATGAACCTGTTCACTTCTATATCCATGGTTGTAAACACGTAGATTTTTTTTCCCTGGCCAAAATATATTACAAGGCACAAAATATCACGCAATTGCATGGCCGTAGCTAAATGATTTCTAGTTTTCCCTGGCAATTTATCCAGATATTCCCTTTAACCATGTTATTTATCCTCTACATAGACTGATGTGTCCATGATACAAGTTCTCAGTTTTCCGTGGAAAAACACCAAGACATGCTTCCAGAAATCAAAATATAATCTTGCAGAATCTTTGTTGCACATATCATATCTCAAGCACAACACAAATTCTATCATGCGCACACCAGTCTATGTAGAGGAGAAAGAACAGGTAATGTCATATCCGCACATATGACCATACATGGTTTATAAATGTAGCCTGCATACATATGCTTTATTCCAACAAAAAAACAATGGATATTGTAACTTCACATGTAATCCTCCAACAATTTTGCATGCAACTATTTTCTTTCATGGCAGGACTGGAGCACCAACAAAATCTCATAGAATAACAGATATCGACCTCGATAGACATGGAAAATAACACAACTGTGTGTCAAATCGTGGGTGTAGGCGTTGAACACCGTAAAGCGCCCCAAAAAAACAATAATAATCCAAAAAGAAAAGAAAAAAGAAAATCTCCAACCACCATCGTTGCACCCCAACCCTACAAGGCTGAATCAAACAAAAGAAAACAACAAGAACCAAAGCATCCAAGAAGCACGAATAGGCCGAACTACACCCCCAGGGCCCCAACGCGCAAACCCCAACCAAACAAATAGAACCAACAACCCACGAACCAACGAACCAACAAGAACCACCAAGCCAGTGAACAACATATGTATTTCGAGCGATTACAAAATTGCAGCCCAAGCACAGAAGGAAACATAAACATATAAGGAACATGCAACTACAAATAAGCAAACATTATTACTTGCAAACTGCAAACACTGAACAACAAACAAGGAATGCAAAATGAAACTATGGCATTGAAACCTACTCTGAAACGATGAAATGTTGAGCGAAACCACAACAAGAAGCAACCGAAAAACAAATGAAGAAGAAGCACTCACCAAACCAGTAAACAACGTATGTAGCTTCAACGATTGTGGTGGGGAAAGTGCCCTTCTCAATAGAAAGTGGTTCTTCCCGATGTAGAGTCCCAATTAGACTTCACAACATTTGGAATTGGGAATCCCTGTGGATTCCATCCTAATAGACATTGCTATTGGATGTGAAATGGATCGTGAAATGAAAAATGTTGAATGCTTCTAATATGTATGAAAAATACAGTCTTACTTAACCTATCCTAACTAGGAGTATATTTTAACTAGTAAACACAACCTTAGTTATATATCTCTGTTAGTATTTATGGAAGAGAAATATATTCTAGAAAAAGTAGAAAAACATAAGCATGAATAGGGATGAAAAGAAGAGAAGTTTGTTGTTACATTACCATTCACTATCTCACATTTATAATCCCAAAGAAAAATTCTCAGAAACATAGACCAAGAACTATAATATTCATTGTAGAAAATTCATTAATAGAACAATGTTGTCTTTGTTATAACACAACTTGCCACTCCATTGCATTTGTGAGATGGCCTAGTACATTCCTTAGCTTGCAAATCAAAATCCCAATCTCCTTCATCAAAATTGTCTAAAAAACTGTACTTTTTTTTAATGTATGCTATTCATCCACATTCAACTCACTTACACATGCTATTTTATAGTGTGCAAATCACATACACCCCTAATTTTGTGGAAAAATAAAATATTCCTTAATTTTGGGTGGGGTTTTGTATATTTTAACCTTGTACAATATTTACTGCAAACAGATTTTTCAGTAAAAGAACAAAAAATATACAATGGAAAATACAAACATTACACATAATTTTTTCCCCTAGAAACCCAAACCGGGAAAACCAACATATTCTATATTCATTCATAGTGATACATTGTTTACAATACAATATACATATAGGATTCAACGGCATCCAAAACCCTAACCCAATGACCTGGATTAGTCAAAAACAATAATTCCTTAACCAGAAATATAAATCCATCAGCAAAAAACCATGTGCCAAAAAACCGCCCAACAATGGACATGAAAATCTAGGCAACATGAAAAAACGAGGAAAAAATGAAACATGTTTCCCGAGGAAAAAAAATTATCAAACCCCCCTGCGCACCTGACACAACGCAGACACTACTACTCATGCAAAGAATATAACACATACCCAACATTCTCCCACTTGTTGTTTTGTTTGCATACAAGGGGTTACAGGGTTAAGTAGTCAACAATCCAGGGCAACAATGCCCATGGATCCTCTACACCAAAAGAACTTCTCAGTGCTCATAGATTTTTTTAATGAATCTACAACATTCTTCAAAGTGTCCACCTTCATCAACAATACTTTCTTTTCTTCAACCACATCTCTCACAAAGCGATATTGAATATCAATATGCTTTGTCTTTGAATGATAAGCTAGGTTCTTCGCCAAAAAAATTGCACTCTGACTATCACAATCTATCCTTACAGTGTGTTGTACCAACCCAATACCTGAACACAATATTTGTAACCATATTGCTTCCTTACTTGCATGAGTGGATACCATGTACTCAACTCTTGTAGTTGAAAGTGCCACTACAACTTGTCTTTTGCTCATCCAACTTATTGCTCCTCCAAACAGGGTAAACACATACCCGCTTGTAGATCTCCTACGATCTGGATCTAGAGCCAAGTTTGCATCTGCAAAGCCATGTATATCCAACACTCTATCCAATCTAGGTCTTCCTTGGTATCACTATCCATAGCTAGCAGTTCCATGCAAATACCTGAAAACCCTTTTTACTATTGTCCAATGCTCCTTCTATGGTTTTGACATATACCTGCTCAAAACTCCCACTGCATGTGAAATGTCCGGTCTAGTACATATCATTGCATATATCAAACTACCAACTGTAATCGCATATGGGACACGAGACATGTCCTCCTCCTCTTCATATGTCTTGGGACACTGATCCATAGATAACTTTACACCAACAGGAATAGGAACCTTGATCGATTTACATTGCTACATATTAAACCTCTACAATATTGTCTCGACATATTTTCTCTGATTTAACCAAAGTTTCCTCTTTTTTCAATCTCTTTTAATTTCCATGCCCAAAATGAAATTTGAAGCACCGAGATCCTTCATGTCAAATTTAGAGGAAAACTGAGTTTTCACATCCTAGACAATCTCCTTGTTGTTTCCTATCAGCAACATGTCATCCACATACAAGACCAAATAAATCAAATGATCACCAATTAATTTAAAATACACACAATGATCCTCTTTTCTTCTTTTGAAGCCAAGTCCCAACATATAAATATC
This sequence comes from Picea sitchensis, assembly GCA_010110895.2. Taxonomy (NCBI): domain Eukaryota; kingdom Viridiplantae; phylum Streptophyta; class Pinopsida; order Pinales; family Pinaceae; genus Picea; species Picea sitchensis. Next base: position 60,310 of record SNQJ01S0027499.1, on the reverse strand, counting down.
AAATTTTTTATACCACATCCTTGGTGATTGATTCAAACCATACAAGGAATTTTTCATCTTGCATACCAGCTCCTTCTTTCCCTTCACAACAAATCCTTCTGGCTGCTTCATATAGATTTCTTCTTCCAGATCCCCATGTAGGAATGTTGTCTTCACATCCATTTGTTCTAATTCAAAATCAAACGCAACAACAACATACAACAGAAATATTATAGAGGTTAATTTGGCAACAAGAGAAAAAATATCACAAAAATTAATTCCCTCAACCTGGGAATAATCCTTTGCTACTAACCAATCTTTGTATTTCCCCACTTTTCCTTCTGCATTCAGCTTCTTTTTAAATACCCATCTGTTTCCAATGGGATTTCTTCCAGTTGGAAACTCCACTAGATCCCAAGCCTTATTCTTATCCAAGGCTACCATTTCTTCATCCATGGCCTTTTTCCAGAGATTTCCATCCTTTGAATCCAATGCCTCCCTGATAGTTCTAGGATCATCATCAGTAATAGACAAAGCAAAATTTGAATGGAAATCATATGGTGTATACATTTCCAGTAGCCTTCTTTCTCGAATCGATCTCCTCAATACTGGAGTATGAGGATCTTATTCTTTTGATTCTTGTTCTTTTGTAGATTCTGATTCATCATCCTTTAAATCAAACTCTATTTTCTCTGGTTCTTCCTTACTTGGTGGGACTTCATGTTTAATAACATACTTCATTCTCTAAATACCACATCTCGGCTATACACTACCTTCTTAATTTCTAGGTTCCAAATCTTATAACCTTTGAGACCATATTTATATCCAATAAAGATACACTTTTCATCCTTCTTATCTAGCTTACTCATGTTTTCCTTTGGAACATGAACATATGCATCACATCCAAATGCCTTGAGATGTGTGAGAGAAGACTTCTCACCAGTCCATACCTCCTATGGAGTCTTCTCATCCAACGTTGATGACAGTGATATGTTGACCAGGTAGCATGCAGTACCCACTGCCTCTACCCAGAATTCTTTCCCCAACCCGACACCATTGAGCATGCACCTTGTTTTTTCCATCAGTGTCATGTTTATCCTTTCTGCAAATCCATTCTACTAAGGTGTATATGGAGTAGTCTTCTCCCTTTATATACTACACTTCTTACAGAATTATTCAAATTCATTCCTGCAGAACTCTCCACCATTATCTGTCCTCAACACCTTAATTATTTTCTCGGTTTGATTATCAACCAGAGACTTGAACTCTTTAAACCTGTCAAAGACTTCATATTTATTCCTAAGGAAATATATCCAAGTATTCCTTGAGAATTCATCTATAAATAAGACATAGTACATGGATTTTCCTAATGATGGGACCGACATAGGTCCAAAAACATCACTATGAACTAGCTGTAAAATTCATTTTTTCCTCGTTGCACCTGTAACACCCATGTTTCCCCCATCTTGTAATAAATCATTAATTAGGATTACCATGTTGTGGCATGGGAACATTGTAAAGGTATTTTTGTTTTAATTTCCAATAATTGACTGTGCGGATGAAGCCTTGAAAGTACTAGCCATGATATCACTAGAGGAAAGAATGTGAAAACTATAAGAGATCAGTTAATAAGAAAAGGACTGGTGGTTGAACCATCAACTACCTCATGAATGGAAGCATGCTCTAGCTGCAGAAGGTCATCAAAAAGTACCACAGGGTCCTGTAGACCCATATTGATCCGGTTTTCCTTCTGGAAGAAGGAACAAGATAAGAGGGATGTGCGTGCAAGGCACGCTAGAGAATTAAAAGAAAAGTGGATAATGAGAGGAACTCTCCAGCAGAGAACGAGCTGAAGGCCACGATATTGATGTCGAGGAAGCATCTGATAAACCTAGTCGAGCCCGTGACATAGAGAGAAATATCTTAGAGTATGTAGAGAACGAGACCTGAGCAGAAGGCTGTGAGGTTGATGCTGAAGAAGCACCTGATAAACCTCGTGGAAGATGTGAAAGAGAAAGGATCGTTGAGAGTTGGCATAAATTCCCTGGTGATATCATGGCTTGGCACAGGGGTGGCCAAAGAACTAAGAATGAATGCCTCTGATCCTATGGTTGGGTGGAAAGGAAAACACCCACAGTCATTTAGTTGGCTACAACCTGTAATAGATAAGTATTCTCATATCCTATGTTTTTAAGCGGTAACTATGAATTAAAGTTGGGTATCCTATGAATTTTGCAGGGATTAGCATGTTTTATCAATGGTTATATTGTATCCCTTTAATTCTTCCTAATTGTGTATTTAAGAAAATAAGGAATTCCCTGGCTTGTACACATAAATGCTTGAGCCGCATGGTGGCTCAAGTTAAAATAAATGAACTGTGAATTTATTGACCTTGGGCATAGCCTCACGTGTGCATGCCGACACTCCTAGTAGTTCCGAAGGAAGGAGTATGTTAAGCTCAGGAGAGGTAGTGCATGTATGCACAGTTTCTCTGTGAGGCGGGCAGAGATCGAGAACTCCCTTAAGTTCTAGAGTTGATAAATGAGCGTAAGGGTTGCGCGAAAGATTTATCTAAGTGTTAAGTTCAAGAGAAATAGTGAAAAATACCTAAGTACTTAAGGAGATGACAAATATTAGGAAGGATAGCGAGATTCAAGCCCTGAAAGAAGAGGTCCTTTCGTTTGGGAGACGAATGGATGAGATTGGTTTGGGAGGAGCTGAATTTCTTCACGATCATCGGATCTGGAGAAGGAACGTGGGCGTTAACCATTAGAGACCTTCGAACTTCATGGGTTTGACAAATTGAGCATATTCACCACATAGGAGTTGAATCCCCCAAAGTCCCGAAGTCCCGAACTTAATCTGGGTCGTAGATCTGAGGATGCATAGGAACTATCCTGACCGTCAAATCTATGATATATTTACCTTGACATTGACCACTTCAGGAGGAGGACAAAGTTTTGGTAACACCAAAACCCATGAAGTCCTGAAGTCTCGAAGTTAATCTGGACCGTGGATCTAAGGATCCTTCAGGATCCCTCATGATCGTTCGTTTGTGGGGACACGTGTATTATGTCGAGATCATGTGGGGGGCCATGTGTCAAGTGACGACATTGCCAAGTGTCCCTCTCGGAGTGGCACACACTGGGAGCCAAGGGACCCTTGAACAAAAGTTACGATTCATAGATCTCTGGGGTCATGTAGATACCCTCGGATCATTAGATTTAGGTTGTGGCTAGCCCGACATTGACCGAATCTAGGATAAAGGAGGATTTTTCATCCCAAAACTCTTGAAGAGTTAGGAGACGAAGCAGATCTAAGTCATCAAATCCAAAGGGACAGGTGTCATCAGATCCTGCACTCCAGAGAGAAGTCACTCCGGGAGAATAGAAGTGTCAAGGCATGAGGATTTTCGAAGGTCAGAGTCTCGAAGTCATCCCAGCCATCCATTGGAAAGGGATGTGTGGCAAAATATCTGCCATTTCATAGAAAAGTCACTCCGGGAGAAAAGGGAGTGTGTTGAACAAGAACTCCCGAAGGTCAGAGAGTCGAAGTTCATATGAGTCATCCGTCATCTGAGGACAGGTGTCAACAAATCTTCTATTTCAGAAGATAGCCACTTCAAAGGAAAGTGGGGTTGTGCGAGTTGAGAAATCCCAAAGCTTGAACTGCCAAAGTAAATCATGATTGTCGATCTGAGTGGGACACACCTTAGAAGATTGTGGAGTTTGTAAGTGCGAAATCAAAAGGAATGGAAGTGGAGCATTGACCAGAAGTCGTCTGAAGCTCCAAAGGTAAGAAAGCATCCTAATCATCCATCGTTGGAACACGTGGAGATTGGAGATTTACTCTGTGGGAAATTCACTCTGGAGGAATTGAAGAGTAAAGGCATGAGAACTCCTGAAGGCCGGAGAATGAGAGTTCATCAGAACGGTCCATTGGAATAGGATGAGTGGTGTGAGATCTGTTACTTCGGAGGACTGGTACTCCGGAAGAAAGAATCCAGAGGACTAATGAATGCAAGTCGACAAAAGTAGGGCAAAGGATGGATATCGACCATTGATCAGGGAAAACACATGGCACTCGATATGTAACTCCGGGTATGGATCAATTCATAGGAAAGAGGTGTTGGGAGTGTTCAAAATTCTTGAACACCGAAGTCCCTAAGGAAATCTTAGTCATTGGTTGTGAAATAAGTTTGGACCATAGATATGGTATGTGTGTGTTCGTGAGCTCGGAGTTTGGTGGATTTGGAGTCAGGTGTGTCAAGAACACCCAGAGCCCGAAGCTCCGAAGCGCCTTTTAAGTTGGTGCCTAGGCACAACCCGAGGTCATATGAAGGAAGGGTCCTAGCATGGAAATCTAGTGCCTGTTGTTCAAATACTTTGAAAGGGCTAGGAAAGAGCCTGTGGGTTTGGAAGAACCTGCACTTTGGTGAGAGGGGAACCAAGAGAGAGTTAAGGGAAACAAAATTTTGATACCCCACCCCTTAAAAGAGAACCTAGGGGTTGGGTGTGTTACAAATTGGTATCAGAGCACAACAACAACACTTGGCCTAGTTGGGCTCATGCATGAGTCATATGAAAATATTTTTGGAGGACTTTAAGGGGCAACACCCTATGTTACCTCATTCCTAAGAGGCTTATAAAACCTCTACTGAAGAGAGGAATGAGATCCTTTACTATTGATAGATGTTTTAGAAATTGGTACTGTATGTTGCTAATATTCCCAAATAAAGAAGTTGTCTTCACTGTGAAATTGTATGTGTTGTTGTACAGTCATAAGATTTGGTTACCAAAGCTAAGATGAGCTTGTGGAGAATACTACTGCCAAACATAAATCATCTGCATAAGTTCCTTGAGTAGAAGGATGCAGATTTAAAATACATTTGGTATTTTAACCAACGATATTGAATCATTCTAAGTCTGCGACAAAGGAAGCCTAGCATTTCTTTGAGAAATGATAGCCAATCCTACAGGAGTGGGATTATGTTGATGGACACTAATAGCAAGACTTGGATGTGAATGGATGGAAAGGATCCATAGCAGCAATAAATACTACTTTAATGAAGGGATAAACCTTGTATGTGTGTATAATCCCTCACGATCAGAGGAATGAGTCTGGTGACCATTCCCTAAAAAGGGAGAGCATGCATAGCTCTCGGGTTTCAAAGTGGACTGAGAAACAATTTTTTTTTCTAGGTATAGGAATTGTTGGTTAGGGTTTTTCTAATCAAGATGATAAATAGAGTTGTAGAAATATAGAGTGATTGAGTGAGAAATCACATTAGCCTCCCTTGCTTGGTGGATAGGAAACTAATCTGCCAAATTTCTTGTGAGAGGAGGAGAGTGGCCTCTGTCCCTGACTGTGCTCAACATAAGGAATAATTCTAGGTGTAATGGTCAAGACCGATCTTGACCTAAAGATACTCTGGATTTATGAACTAGGATACTTAGTAAGTAACATAATTCGAAATTGCATTTGGGATTTAAGGGAATAGTCCAAATGGTATTAGACATTAAATTTTTAAAATTAAGATAAAATGGTTGACTAAATGTTGATCTTGAATGTGGTAAAGAAAGTGTTGGGGCACTTCTAGAATCCCAATGGGTCAGATTGACATCCAGTGGTGGATGGTAGCCATATAGATATAGTTGGAAGCTAAATTGAATGATTATGTTACCTTGGCCATGGTTATAATTTCCTAGATTGTATTTATAAGTTGGGTAATGTTCCATGGAGGTTGAGGCAAGAGTCTTTTCTTGCTATTTTTTATCGTATAGAAAGGGAAAATAGTTATGACTATGTATGATTCAACTTCCATGTGGATGTCGTGTGATGACTGGAAGCTCACAACTGAGAGGGAATCTCAGTGTTGTGTGTCCCTATGAGGCTTGTCATAAGGGTGGCAACAGTATCCTTGGAGTAGGATCTAGAAGTCTGATAGGTCCATGTGTAAATGATGCACATGCATGATGTAAGGATACATGTATAGTAAAGGCACAATATGGTTGCCTTGATGAGTGATATGTAAGGAAATAATTTCACTTGCCAAGATTAAGTGAATACCATGGATGCATGGTTGACTCCATTTTGAAGAGTCGTGAAATTTTTGTTTTGAATGATAGCTTAAGGGGAGATGCGCTCCATTCCATCATGAAAGAATAGTATAAATAAATGAAAGAGTAAATGAGCAAGGATGTTCTGTTGTCATGATAAGAGGCAAATGATTATGCCTTGAGAATCACATGAGAATGATTTTGAACAATCATGAGTAGACTAATTTTAAAGTAGAGAGGTATGTAGGCTGTGAAATATACCCATGGAAACTACACACAAAATTTTGATTATGCATATGGTTAAGTACATCATGGATGTAAGTTAACAAAACCAGAATATGTATGGATACATAATTTGGGTGCATGACAAAGATGCATGTTTATATTCCTTATGGAATATTTGGTAAATAGCTAAAGATAACTCAAGGTTGAGGCCATCACAGATAGTGATGGGCATGCAATAAGGAAGTGTCATGCTGAGGGAGTTCCATGTGGAAGAACTATGTGAAAAATATGTCAGGAGGACAGAGTCACAACCTTAATAACTGTTGAGAATTAAGCAGTGAGCTACAAGCTTATATGTGTATGTATGTATGTATATATATATATATATATATATATATATATATAAGAATCCTTGATTACATTTTGAAAGCATCATGTAATAAATAGAATACTAATGAATAAACAAATGAGTATGTTTGATTGAATAGGCTTGGTTGAAGCCATGTTAAGAAAAGGCAGTGGGGCCTTTAGAGATAACTCAGCTGGGCTGAAAAGTCCTAGGCGATGTAGAAAGAATTGGAAGAAGGGGAGAGCCCTCAATTATTTTCTTGCTGAGTATTATGTTTTCTCTGGGATGAGAGAGTTGGTACGAGGATGAAAGTAAATGTTTTGGCACCATAGTGATGATGGTCATATGGTAGGAGATGAATGTGAGTCATTCATCAGAGGGAAGACAGATCACAGTCATCAAATCAACTTCAATATCCACTGGAGTTAAAAGATCAAACACCATTAGTTCAATTAGATCGATGGCCAGGGATCATTGCGGGATGCAAAGGAGAAATTAACAGATGTACTAGTTCACGACCCAAAAACAACCCGCACTATTGATCTCGTTGGGGTGGATGATCAATGACCACGATTAAAAGAGTCGGGCGAGCAATTTTCAGATTGCAGAGATTGAACTCTCTAATAAAGAGAGAACATATTGGGGTTCTGCAATCGTTGTGAACCATTGATCTATGAACGATTGGTGGGAGAACCTGCAAGGAACCCACGTGTTAATGTCGTGTAAAACTCGTACTGTGATAGGGTTATGTGCTTGATTTTAGCAAATCGAAACTCTGTTCTTAATCTAAATTCTTTTTCAAACATTTCTATGTTGGAATTATTATTATCTGGAAATTGTGTGGTTTGAAATCAATCGAGGGCTAATATCGACGACCCGCTATCATTGCAGATATTGCATATGCACACGGGTTAACGTCCAGATCTATACCCATAATTTAAATTCAATATAGTATTGTTTGGAGTTTGGGATCCAATCGTAGATCGGGTGACCCATATTCATTACGGAGATCGAGATGAGAGTTAAACCGTGAGTTAGTTGAGTTTTTTCAATCCCTTACATTCGCTGGATCTGGGGGAAGACGAATCTACACCGTCGATTTGCAGACAAGGGATTTATCTAGGATCATAGTGCCTAGACATGGGAGTTGAAAGGATAACGCTTGAAAAGAATAGATCCGAGGTCACAACTCTCAGTCGCATGGAGAGAAAATGGAGTTCCTCCGGGCTAGTCAAGGAAGATAGATTTTAGCACTTTGCGATAGACTATGGTCATGGGGATTGGTTCTATGGGAATAAAGGTGCTCATAGCTAACACATTGCATGGAATTGATTTGAGGAAATGTATGTTTGCATGAAGGGAAGGTGATGGACCTTCCATTGAGGAAGGAGGACCTTCCAAAAATTTTACTTACATTGTATGGATGTCAAAGGAAAGAAAATTTGGGTGGCCATGAGTGTGGGCACCTTGGTTACTAACGAGGAAAGAATGCTTGGGTGTATTCAAGAGAAACATATAGTTTCATATATTTCAACCTGGGATCATGACCAACATGTAGTAGGAAGCACAGCCCAGCTACAATAATGAACAAGAATGAATAAGCGATGTGATGAAGAGATTGGCTAATCTCTAACACACCATGGAAGAGTGCTTTTCATAAAATGTAGAAAAATTGAAATCAATGCAAGGGCGAATTGGGTACGAATGTGGCCATGAATGTTGGCACATTCATTAAAGTCAATTAATACCTAAATTACATTTTGAAAGGTTTAGTAGGATGAAATGATGCATAGGTAAGGGGTGATTTTTGTTTTCCTCCCATGTTTATATAGATGTGGTGCAATTGTTAGAATGCACAAGTTAAGAAAGGTTGGGATGATATTTTAAATGTGGTGAGAATATATATATATATATATATATATATATATATATATATACACACACATGAGAAACTAATAGTTTTTTTGGTTGTGTAATGAATTACTTGCAGGAAGAAAGAGTCTTGGATATGGAAATATTGTAATCCCATAAGGAAGATCAATTTACTGCTGAGATAAACTACCATGGGGAGGGAAGTCCCATGATTATGAATCTGGTTTTGTGCGGAATAGATCTGAAATAAATGAAGAAATTGGAAAATCTGTGGGTGACAGATCTGCAATAAAATTCTGAAATTTAGAATTGTAATGATGTCTCATGAATTTTGTATACCTGTGATACAAGTGATAAGAAAAGATATGTACAGAAAGGATGGATGAAGGCTATCCAGCTGAAAATCATGAAGGAGGCCACTGCTAAGCCATGAGAACCCCGTGGTAATCCATGATCACCTAGAATATGTTGTGTTGAGGTAACATAAGTCGGAGGGACGCCTCGACTGCAAGGTGTTGATTAAGGTTGGTTTTCATTGATGTCAACCCTTGAAGAAATCCCCATAGCACAAAGTTTGGGTAATGGACCCAAGATTTTTTGATGTAAATATGACTCATTATTGTCTTGTCATGGTTGATAATAAGTAGAAACAGATGAAATCCAAACTGGTCCCCTTATGGTGAAATCCCTCACGGGAAGATGCTTTGTGGATTGAGTTATTCTAGAAGTATGGTTAGAGAACCCATGCTTATCTATGGAATAATGAGATGAACGCTAGTTAATTTGTCAATGAAACTATCCTAGATATATAGTGCTTGTCATTCCATTTCCGGTGGTATGTGGAATGTCAAATAACTCCTCACGGTTAGAGAGTTATGGCCATGAGAAGTTGGAGAACCCAGGTTTGGGTAATAGACACAAGGTTGTTTGATGGATAATGGTATGAGTTTTTATATATTTTTAGGTAATACTATTTTATATGGATAGTACATGTCATTCCATTTCTGGTGGTATGTGTAACGTCACATAACTCCTCACGGTTTGAGAGTTATGACCTTACAAAGTTGGAGGACCCTCATATGTCATCTAGAAGCCCTAAAAGGTCAAAGTAATCAAAGTGGTTTAAGAGTTTTTAAAGGTAAATAATAAAGTGAAGTGATGAGTGCAATATAATTCAAAGTGAATACAAAATCAATTATTTAAATAATAAATTTAATGGAGAAATTAGAAGTCGGTTAACCTTAAAATAAGAAAAGTGGGCAAACTGACATAGAAGATGTTTTTAAGGAAGCTACTTGGAGAGTATAAATAAGAGGCAAGGCTCTCTCGTTTAAATCACAATTGATCATATTGAATACCTATAGGTTTTTGAGGTAACCAAAGGATATCTAAGCCAAATTTCCGAGGGAGGTGAATAAAAGAAGGTCGGAATTCAAGGAAGAATAAATTCTTTTGATGATGCTTTCTAAGGTGTGTTATTTACAGGTCATCTCACCATTTTCACAATAGAATTTTTTATAGAATGATTCATACCATGAAATTTCTATGCCATTGAGGAAACATATCCAAGTATCTGTGGTAAAAAATTCATCTTGTGGGTATTTGTATGTTTGGAGTTACACTCCGTGGAAAATAAGGTTTGTGGCTAGTCCTGAAACTAGTCAAAAATAGGTGTTTCGAGTACAAACGTCATAACTTATTCATAAAAGATCCCAATTTAGTAAGACCAAATGTGTTGGTTATATTACAGTCTATAGTATTCTTTTTAAAAATTTCAAATAGATTCAAAAAATATTATGTGCGGAGAACGCTCTACAAGGTAGCTCTCTAAAATAAGCCAGAATAATTTTCTGAGAGGTTCCAAGTAGTGACACCTGAAGGAATTGCATAAAGCACACTGAAGAACATTGTATATCATTTTCAGATATTTATTCATTACAGGTACAAATTTATGATTATTTCAAGTCAGGGTTGTTAACTAATCCAAAACTACTCATGTGAGACTAAAGAAAAGTTTGATGTAAATGCTAGTCTCTTGTTGTTTAAAGTTAAGGAAGGTTTGTAGGTATGTGATCATATACACCAGGTCTATTAAATATTTATAAATCATATTTGGATGATGAAATTGATGAGGGATTTGGTTGAGGTACAAGTTGGGTACATGGTTGAGACAAGTAGTTGATGAGTTGGCACATACATGAGGTGTACAGTTGATGATGTTGGTACATATTGATGAGTCATAGTTGATGAGTAGTTGAAACATTATTGGTACATACTTGGAACATGGTTGGTTTCACTTGTTTATGGTACAGGTTGATTACAAATTGTTTGGTACAGGTTGGTGCATGGTTGATGCACTTGTTTATGGTACAGGTTGATTACAGGTTGAGGTACAGGTTGATACATGGTTGATGCATGGTTCAGGTCTACAGTAGTATATCTCACAGTGATAGTGTGAAAGTGGTTCCATCATTCTACTTCTACTTCAGGGCGGTTGGACAGGGTAAGGAAAGGTGGTTGTAGCCACCTTCCGGTTATAGCTGGAGAACTTAGGGGGTTGTAGCCTCCTTCTGGTTGTAGCCAGAGAATTGGAGAGTTGGAGCTTCCCTCAGGTTGTAGCCAGAGAAACTAGGGGGTTGGATCCTCCTTCCAGTTGCAGCTGGAAAACAAAGGAAGTTGGTGCTTCCAATGAATGTAATTCTTCAAGACATATAAGAAAAAATATTCTGTGGTTTTCCCCCAATTTGGGTTTCCACGTAAAACACTGGTGTATTGTGTATGTGTGTGATTGTTCATTTCTTATTGCTCATTATTGGATAATAATTCTACATTCATATAACACTTGGATTATTTGGAGAAAAAGGATTATAATTATGCTATTACTTATCCACCCCCCCTCTCAGTAATCCAACATAAGGCTCGATAAAGTCTCTGGGATTCTTCTTGTGGGATAAAACCTTGGCAAGGAAAGATGGATCACCTGAGGAACTGTATAACAGAGAAGGGGATGCCTGATCTTGGGCTTGGAGGGTGAGTGATCGCAAGGAAGAGGAGAATCTGATAGTTCTTGTAAACTATTGATTGTGATCATGCACACAATGGGTATGTCAAGGAAAAATAGTGAGCCTGGATAACAAGATAGCCATGTGGATACAAATCCACAAACTGTGCGGATAAGTATTGTACTAGATTATGAAATTTTCCAAGAAATTTTATGCAACAGTAAAATGTTTTCGCATGAGACTATGATTAATGTGTTTGTTGTCCAAGAATTATTGAATACAGGTGAAGAATATTAAGAGTCTGAAAAAGGACCTGACAGAGAAATAAGGTCAAGACTTATGAAGTGGCTGAATGAGAAAGGCATGATAGGTGTTACTAAGAAAGAACACCAAGGACGGTGTTCCTTTTAAGGGGGAGGGGATTGTAACACCCCTGTTTCCCCCACCCTGTAATTAATCATTAATTAGGATTGCCATGTTGTATCATGGGAAGAGTGTAAATGTATTATTCTTTGAATTGCCAATAAATGACCGTGGGGTTGAATCCTTGAAAGTACTAGCCATGATATTAATAGAGGAAAGAATGTGAAAACTATAAGAGATTAGTTAATAATAAAAGGATTGGTGGTTGAACCATTAACTACCCCATGAATGGAAGCATGGTATAGCTATAGAAGGTCATATTGAAGTACCACAGGGTCCTATAGACTCATACTGACCTAGGTTTCCTTCTGACAGAAGGAACAAGATAGGAGGGATGTGCGTGCAATGCACACTAGAGAATAAAAAGACAAGTGGAGAATGCGAGGAAATTGCCAATAGAGAATGAGTCGAGGACCACGAGCTTGATGCCGAGGAAGCATCTGATAAACCTCATCGAGGCCATGACAGAGAGAAAAATCTCTGAGAGTATGCAGAGAACGAGACTCGAGCAAAAGGTCACGAGCTTGATGTTGAGGAAGCACCTGATAAACCTCGTGGAAGATGTGAAAGAGAAAGGATCATTAAGAATTGGCATAAATTCCCTGGTGATATCATGGCTTGGCACAGGGGTGGATAGAGTGCTAAGAATGAATTTCTCTGATCCTATGGTTGGGTGGAAAGGAAAAAACCCATAGTCAGTTAGTTGGCTACAACCTGTAATAGATAAGTATTCTCATATCTTGTGTATTTAAGCGGTAATTGTCAATCAAATTTGGATATCCTATGAATGTTGCAGGGATGTGCATGTTTTCTCAATGGTTATATTGAATCCCTTTAATTCTTCCTAATTGTGTATTTAAGAAAATAAGGATTCTCTATCTTGTACATGTAAATGCCTGAGCTCCGTGGTGGCTCAAGTTAAAATAAATGAAATGTGAATTTGTTGACCTTGGGCATAGCCTCACATGTGCATGCCGACACTCCCATTCATTCTGAAGGAAGGATTCTGTTAATCTTAGGAGAGGTAGTGCATGTATGCACAGAGTCTCTGTGAGGCAGTCAGAGACCGAGAACCCCTTAAGTTATAGAGTTGATAAATGAGCGCAAGGGGTGCGCAAAATATTTATCTAAGTGTTAAGTTCATGAGAAATAGCAAAAAATACCTAAGTACTTAAGGAACTGACAAATCTTAAGAAGGATGGAAAGATTCAAGCCCCGAAAGGAGAGATCCTTTCGTTTGGAAGATGAATGGATGAGATTAGTTCGGGAGGAGCCGAAGTTCTTCACGATCTTCACGGGTTCAGCGAATTGAGCATATTCGTCGCATAGGAGGTGAATCCCCCGAAGTCCCAAAGTCCTGAACTTAATATGGGTCATAGATTTGAGGATGCCTGACAACTATCTTGATCATTGGATCTATGATATAGTCAGCCTATCATTGACCACTTCGGGAGAATAGAGGTTTGGTAACACCAAAACCCCTGAAGTCCCAAAGTTAATGTGGATCGTGGATCTAAGGATCCTTCAGGATCCATCACGACTGTTCGATCGTGGGGATGCGTGTATTACATCGAGATCATGTGGGGACCCATGTGTCGAGTGACGACGTTGTCAGGTGTCCCTCTCAGAGTGGCACACTCTAGGACCCAGGGGACCCTTGATCAGAAGTTACGAGTGGTACATCATTGGGATCACATAGATAACCTCATACCATCAAATTAAGGTTGTGGTCAGCCCAATGTTTACCAAATCTAGGAGAAAAGAGTATTTTGCTTCGCAAAACTCCCTAAGAGTCAGGAGATGAAGTAGATCTGAGCCGTCCAAGCTAAAGGGACAGGTTTCGTCAGATCCTACACTCCAAATAGAAGTCACTCCAGGAGAATCAAAGTGTGAAGGCACGAGGATTTTCAAAGGTCAGAGTCCCGAAGTCATCCAAGTCGTTCGTTGGAAAGGGACATGTGGAAAAAGATGTGCCATTTTGGAAAAAAATTCACTCCAGGAGAAAAAGGAGTGTGTTGAACAAGAACTCCCGAAATCCGAAGTGCCAGAGTTGATCTGAGTCATCCATCAGCTGAGGAAAGATGTTAGCAGATCTTCCATTTCACAATATAGCCACTTCGAAGGAAAGTGGGTTCGCGCGAGTTAAGAAGTCCCAAAGACCGAACTTTCGAAGTAAATCATGATCGTCGATCTGAGAGGGACACGCATTAGCAGATCATGGAGTCTGGAAGTGCGAAATTTGAAGGAAAGGAAGCGGCGCGTTGACCATAAGTCATGTAAAGCTCCAAGGGTAAGGAATCATCCTAGTCATCCATCATTGGAACACATGGAGACTGGAGATTTACTCCGGAGGAATTGAAGAGTAAAGGCACGAGAACTCCCAAAGGTCGGAGCGTCAAAGTTCATTAGAACTGTCCATTGGAATATGATCTATGTCATGATATTTGTTAATTAGAAGGATTAGTACTCTAGAAGAAAGAACGTAGAGGATCATTGATTGCAAGTCACCTAAAGCGGGGCAAAGGACGGATATAGACCATTGATCGGGGAAAACACATGGCACTTGATATGTAACTCCGGGTACAGAGAACTTCGGAGGAAAGAGGTGTTTGGAGCATTCAAAACTCCCAAACTCCAAAGTCTCGAAGTAAATTGTGGTCGTTTGTTGTGAAAGAAGTTTGGATCGTAGGTCTAGCCTGTGTGTGTTTGCGAGCTCGAATTTCAGTGGATTTGGAGTCAGGTGTGTTGAGAACACCCAGAGCCCGAATCTCCGAAGAACCCTTTGAGTTGGCACCTGGGAACATCCCGAGGTCATATGAAGGAAGGGGCTTAGCATGGAAATCTAGCGCCTACTGTTCAAATCCTTCAAAGGGGCCAAGAAAGAGCCCACAGGTTTAGAATAACCTGCACTTTGGTGAAAGAGGAACCTAGAGAGAGTTAATGGAAACTAAATTTTGATACCCCACCCCTTAAAAGAGGACGTAAAGGTCAGGTGTGTTACAACACCAGAGGGTAATCTTACCCGATTTTTCTTCCCATATACACAATGTTCACAGAAATCAAAATCCAAAGAGCAGTTAGACATACCTTCAACCATACCTTTATCGTGTAGTAGTCGAAGACCCTTCTCTCTGATATGCCCCAATATTTGATGCTACAACACAACCTTTTCTCCAGAGACTGTATGAGTTCTTTCTTCTTCAAATCCAATATCAGGAACAATGGAAATATTACACCCATCACTAATAGTGCTTCCTTCCAGCTTATACATAGTTCCAAATTGAACTCCCTTCAGCAACACCATTGCTCCTCGAACCATCCTGCAGGTTTCCTTTTCAAATATTGTTTTTACCCCTGCATCATCCATTTTTCTTACATAAATCAATTTTTTGGCCAAACATGGGATGTGCAAAGCACGAGGCTGTGTTCTAATCCTTCCATCTATGAGCCTCAACTTGACTTTTCCTTGTCCTATGATACTGGTTGTCGAATCATCACCTAAGAAACAATTACCTCCATCATACCTTTCATATTCATAGAACCACTCCTTGTGGGGATTCATATGAAAGGATGCACCTGATTCAACCAACCATGCCTCATTATCTGCATGTGTTCTTGACATGAAAATCGAGGCAACATGAAAAACGAGGAAAAAATGCAACACAATCCCGAGGAAAAAATAAATTCTTGTGGGCGTTGCCCCTGCACCCCCCCTACACACCCGATCCAATGCAAACACTACTACTCGTGCAAAGAATATAACACATACCCAACATTTTTATGGGTTTGCCCGATTCCAAACCTCCGATTTCCCATACAAAATAGAATGTGACCATCTCAACCTCTTTAGGATGGTATATAAGCATCTATGGGGGTGTATATGAAGAGAGACAACATTGGTGCAAGAACATATTGTCCATTCGCAAGCTTCTATATTCCCTTAATCTGGGAGTGGTATTCTTTAATCTGGAAACTCACTTTCCAGTATCTTCTTCCTCTCTCCTATATGATTGCTGGGTGTGTTCCTATCCCTTCTAGATCCTGTGAGGAAGTACTCTATTGTTGAGTTGATTCTTGAATGGTTCAGTCAAGGTGCTTAGGCAGTTGGTTTCAAGGAAGTCTCATCAATCAAGATCAGGTTGTAACTCGCCTATTCATGCTGACTAATAAAAGGGTTCTCTTTCCCTCCAATATATGTGCAATTATGTTTAACTAGTTCTTACATGTTGAATTTTCTTTATATATCTAAATTCATATATTTCACTTGTAATTCAATTTGATAACTACCTTGTTGCAATAACTACTTGGTTTCTTTTGCAGGTTGGCATAGACAAAGATATGGAGCAAGTCAAAGATCAAGATCAACAATCTTCATCAAATGTTTGGATACAAGGTGTGAGATGTTTCTTTCTCTCTTCTAAGTTATCCTTTCTTTATTGTTTTGTATGTTGGAGGGTAGGTTCAACATTTTAGATATGATTCTGATTTGTTGTGACATAGACCCAAGGTCATAGGGTAGAAATATTGTAACAAACTTATGGTGATATAAGTGACAACATAAACACCAAAAAAAATTCTAAGCATACATAGTATTGGACAACAACGATTCTCCTAAAAAAATGGTCGTAAGGGCTTCTTCTCATTAAAAATTCTCAAAGGGTTTACCAATTATCAATAAGAAAAAAATCCCTTTAACAACAAGTCAATTGGCCTTTAAAACCTTTAGTCTATTATTTGTTTCTATCTTCTTGTTTTTTGTTTTTTTTTTTTGTTTTTTTTTTATTTATTTATAGACTTTTCAACTTCCTTGTTTGACTCTATCTAAAGGATATTCTAAATTACAACTTATCTTTCACTATGGTCATAGTTGACCATGTATTTTGTCTTGTCTGTAGGCAGCCCAGACCTCATGTTGTGAATATATGCATAGTATGCATCTAAAAATCAATTGCTCAAAGGAAACTTCATAAGAAACTAATTAGATTCTTGGCATGGGCCCCATTCCTATTTTTAGCATGTGTTAAGGAAAGAATAAATTAAGTTAATTTATTGAGAGGGGATAGCAATATATTCCTTAAATACCTCCTTTGAATTATTTGTATTATCCCACTTCTGATTCCCTAGTTTCTAATACATTCATCCAACTCATTTAAGATATCTAGCATGGGCCTTGGTGCACCCATCTCTCCAAGTTATCGAAAGTGACATATTTCAATTACTTTTTCAATAGAAAGGTGTAAACATTTCCAATTGTTTACGGAAGTAGTGATATCTTTCTCTAGTGATGTACTCGTTGCTTGACAATTTGTCAGGGCTACAAAAGTGAGCCAAATTTCCTTTTTATGTCATCCTAGGAAAGTCTTTAGGGGTGTGTTTTTATTTTTCCTTCCATTTTTTCAATTAATACATGCTAAGATGCAATCTAAATAACACTACCATTTTATATTTATCATTTTAAAGGTAGGTAAGAAACTAGGTGGAGTGATCCTAAAACTCCTATACATTAGTGGTCATTTTCTTTTGAATGGTGTTGAGTTCCCCTTCATCTCCAAAGGTGAAATACTTGAACTTAGATAACTTGGTCATATATGCTTTGTAATGGGCCACCGCTTGTTCCATATTTTCCACCTTTCGTATATATTCTTCAATTTCCTTGGTCATGCTTCATATGTTTAATTTTGAAGCTTGGGAAAAAGAGACATTCATGGAAGTTGTGGAAACAAATTTGTTCTCATGTCTACGATCAATGATGTTTCAATAGTGACCATGAGTTCAATAACTCTTGGTAGCTTGAGATTCTTATGTGATTGTTTTACTACTCTAGCTTTGGTCTTGTAAAAAACAAAAGAATCTAGAACTACAACTACATTCAACATAAAAGGGGTGAATTTACCGAAACCACACTCACCTAGAGGGAAATTACCTCCTATGATAGATATGCCCATGGTGTTGCACATAGCTTCATGATAGGAATTTCTAATGTCCATGGGATTTGAACTTTTGGCTTCCTCTTCTCTTTTATTTTCTTCTTCCTCTCTATTGTTTCTCTCTTTCACTTCCTCCTTATTCTTCATGGCCTCTTCTTCTTTGGCCAATATCAATTCATTTTCCTTTTCTTTTCCTTAGCTTCTTTCTAGAGTCTCATTGTTTTAGCTTCTATTTCTATTATTTACTTTTATGTTGCTATTGTTGCTTCCTTTTCAAGTATCTTGTTTTCTAGTCTCTCTATTTCCATTTATTCTTTCCTTTTATATTTTCTCCCTCAGTCGCTACTTCCAATTATAAAAACTGCTTCTTCTAGAGATGTGGCTCTTCTGTGCACTTTTTCCTCTTACCACACTCCATTTTGGTAATGCCATAAATGTATTTACAAGTGTGTCAGTGGTGACATACTATATTTAGTGGATCATTCCTTATGAATCTATCTTCTCCAAAATGAAAGGTGGCGAGGGATTTGTCCTTTACAACTACTTCTATGACATCTTTGATTCCATAGGCCCCTATATGAAAGGGTGATGGGGGCCACGATTCTTTCTTGTCAAAAACGTGATGCACCTACCCCATGTAGAAATGTATTATATGCCACCTTTTACAAATCCAACTTATCAAGGATGAGTTGAGCCAACAAATGGGGAACTTTGGTAGTTGTAAAAATACTAATATAATTTCCTTGATATGTAACATACTAGTCACCAACTTAACTAATTCCCTTCATAACTTTTTATGTCATGAATTTTTTGATGCATGAGCATCTCAAGCGAGCCAGCGCTGAGATAAAGGACGGATAGAAAAGCGCCCAATGAAAATTTTGAAATATCTTGAATCATTAATGAAGCCATCAAGTGGAGGAACACTTGTAAAATGTAAATAGACCTTGAGTGATTCGCTCTCGTCCTTAGTAGGTATAAGGCATTTATGGTAGTTAAAGCAAGTAGATAGAATTCAATTCTAGATTAGACAGTTTAGAATGAGAGAGGGAAACAGGATATAGACACCCTCATTATGTCTTGTAACATAGGAGAGAAGAAGAGAAGAAGCAGAGAGTTGTGTAGCCGAACTCCATGTACAAAAATTCTGAATTAATACAAGAAAGTTGTGATTCAGACTCATGGTGTTCATATATTCTCTGTGTATGATTTTTTTGTTATGCTCATGGATGTTTTACTCTTTCTGTCATGCAATTTCTTTTATGCTATGTATGAATGATTTCTTGTTGAATGTTTAAAATCTGAGAGGGAGAGTAAGGGAAATGAGTTTCAATTGTTTCTCTACCTGAGCAAGGGTTCCTGCAAGGAGTGCAGTTGAATTGTCCACAAGGAGTGCGTCGACAAAGTGTTCAGAGGTTTGTCTCTGAAAGCTCAGGAGAGATAGATTTTGTTCTCATTCTCTCATAAGTGTAGTTGGGCATAGGAGCCGTGCAAGGTGTGCGCAGGCTGAATAGAGCTTCAGGTTTCGTAACCTGAATGGTTTGTTGAGGGACTGCTGCTGCAAGAGTGCGCAGAGTCGACGGGTTCCAATTCCCTGGAAGTAAGTAAGGAATTTGCCGCAAGGAGTGCGTGTAGGAGTCTTCTTCAAGACTTGAAGTTAGAGAAAGTTCAGGAAGGATAAAGCCTTCAAAGTCATCGAAGGAAGCAGAGGAAGTCTGTGCACTGAAAATAGTGAGAAGGTGTTTCAAGTTGGGCTGCAGATGGTTAAGTACGGTCGGAATTATTTATAGAGAATTTGCAAAGTCTCGTGAACTGTTAGATCTCACGGAAGAGCAGGGGAGTTACAGCGAGTATTCCCAAAGGTTCTAAGCTCAGGAGGAGTAGAGTCATAGATCCAAGCCACAGGAGCCATTGGATTTACCCGTGAACTTCTATTTCGGGGTTTCGCGAGTGGAAGTCCCGTAATTTTGGCAACAGGATCCGCGAAATCATGAAACGCGAAGTCCCGAAGGCCGACAGGATTGTGTGGGCCACAGAATTAGCAGGCGGACAGGTGGCGCATTATCGACATGGAAGTCAAATTCTGTTGACCATTTCAGGGTTTCGTGGGGTGAAGTTCCGAATTCTTTGCATCAGGATTTGCGATATCGCGAAGTCTGAAGTCCCGACGGAATGAAAGGTCATTGAAAGGTCAAAGCTTGCGAGTGCATTGGAGTTTTGGTAAAGCGGGTTTCGGGAATTGATGGAACAAGTTGCTCAACATCGCAACCACCAAAATCGTGATAAGGAGAAGTTCGAAAGAGAGAGAGAAAAGGTCATCCGTTGATTGTTTCGGGTTTCCAGAGATTGAGAGATAAGGCGTTTGACCACCGGATTCACGAAAGTGCAAAGTCCAATCTCCCGAAATACAAGGGGAAATTTCTCGAAGTTAGTTGTGGCTGTATAATTCCCGAAAGGGAAATAGAAGAGCCATTGTGAAATCTCTTTGGGCCAGTGTAAGGTAAAAGATCCTGTGTACGTGGACCTTCCGACCTGCGGGTTGAGGAGGGCTGCGTAAGGTTTGGTATCAGAGCTTTGAAAGGTTCTTTGCTTTCTGTAGAAAGGAAAAAGAAAATTCACCATGCCGCCAAGGAGATGGGACAGACAAACACCCGATCCACCAGAGGAGAGAGAAATGACAAGAAGAAGAGGTAGGCAAGTGATTGATCCCACCATGGAAAAATAAATGCGTGATTTACACGCCAGACTTGAAGACATGGAGACAACAGAGAGACGCACAGTCAGTACTGGGGATCTTGGTGATTCCAAAAGTGAAATTGAGTCTGAACATGAAGAAGAAGTTGCAGCCGAAGATGCAGCAAATGAATGCTTGATTAGAGCTATTGCAAGAATGGGTGCAAGAGAAAAAATGGACATTCCAGTTTATGAGGGAAATCTGGATGCAGAGGAGCTTCTAGACTAGATTAGAGCCCTGTACACATATTTTGACTATGAAGATGTCGAAGAGGAAAAGAAAGTCAAACATGTTGTCACAAGATTGAAGGGACATGCATCATTGTGGTGGGATGAAATACAAGCTGACAGATGCTACAAAGGCAAGCAGAAAATCAAGAGCTGGGACAAAATGATTGCAAAGATGAAGGAAAAATAGGTCCCTAGAGATTACCAGATTACTCTGTTTCGAAGGATGCAAAACTTGAGACAGAAGCTTATGACAGTGAAAGAATACACCGAAGAATTCTACAGGCTGAACATCAGGGCAGGTCATCGGGAGAGTGATGATGAAAAAGTTTCCAGATACATGAATGGTCTGAGATACGACATTTAGGATGAGATGAGCATGGTAACCATCCTAACGATGGAAGATGCTTATCAGATGGCTCTAAAAGCGGAAGAGAAGTTTAGCCGAAAGCAAGGTCAAAGAGGCCAAGGAAGAAGTGATCCCAAAGGCAAATCAGTTGCCCAGAATAAATATCAGAAGCCCAAGGAGGACTGGGAGAAACCTCAAACTTGAATTGAGAGAGGTGGAAGCTCACAACGAGGGCAGCATACTGAGCAGAGAGGAGATTATGCTAATAATAATATTTTTCCTTGTACCAGAGGTAGAGGAAGAGGAAGAGGTGGAGTAATAACATACTTCACATGTGGAAAGAATGGGCACAAGTCTTACGAGTGTCTAGATAAAAATAAAGAGAGTGGAGAGACTCACATCACCGAAGCGCAAAGGCGAGACATTGAGGCAGAAGATGTTGAAGGCGGAAGATTGTTGATGATGCGAAAATATCTTTTGACACCGGACAAGGAGGTGGAGAGTTCAATCCAAAGAAACAGACTTTTCCAGACTGCTCGCAAAACCAAGGACAGGGTATGCAAGGTCATTGTGGATAGTGGTAGCATAGATAATCTCGTTTCTACAGAGATGGTAGAAAATCTAGAGCTGGAGACGATAGATCATCCAAGCCCATACAAAGTTTCGTGGCTACAAGAAGGACATCAGGTAACTGTCACTAAACAGTGCTTAGTTGAATTTAAGATAGGAGGATATAATGATAAGATACTCTGTGATGTTATTCCCATGGATGTTTGTCATCTATTACTGGGTAGACCATGGCAATATGACAGAAATGTGATTCATGATGGGAGAATGAACACATACACCCTAGAGAAGAATGGGAGGACTCACATGTTGCTTCCAATCAAGGATAAGGGGGTGAAACTGGAAGTAAGTAACACTGTACTTCTCATGAGTGGGAAGGAACTTCTTACAGAGGTCAAGAAGAAGGAAGAACCGCAATTCATTATGGTCAGGAAGCCTAGAATTGTTTTGACCAGCACAAGAGTGGATGATTTACCAGAAGAAGTTCAAGAACTACTGGAAGAGTTCGTTGACATAGTAGTGGACGAACTACCTCGTTCATTGCCACCGATTAGAATTGTGAGTCATCATATTGATCTCATACCAGGAGCCAGTTTGCCAAATAAAGCTGCGTATAGATTGATGCCACAAGAGAATGAAGAAGTCAAAAGGCAAGTCCAAGATTTGTTGGACAAAGGATTGGTCAGGGAAAGATTGAGTCAGTGTGGTTTTTCGACAATACTCAGTCTGAAGAAAGACAGAGGCTGGAGGATGTGTACTGACTCGAGGGAGATCAACAAGATAACTATCAGGTACAAATTCCCATTGCCAGGGATGGATGATCTGATGGATTGCTTGAGTGGGGAAAAATTCTTTTCAAAGATTGATTTGAAAAGCAGTTATCATCAAATCCGCATGAGAGAAGGTGATGAATGGACGACAGCATTCAAAACCAATGAAGGGTTGTATGAATGGCTTGTTATGTCGTTTGGCTTAACAAACATGCCGAGTACCTTCATGAGGTTGATGAACGAAGTCCTGAGGGAGTTCATCATAAAATTTGTTATCGTATAACTGGATGACATATTGGTTTTCAGTAAAATAGAGCATCTGAAACATTTGGCTACAGTGATGAAGAGGTTACAGCAGGAGAAGTTGTTGATAAACATGGAGAAATCCTCATTCATGAAGATAGAGCTCATTTACTTGGGATTTGTTATTTCTGCAGATGAGTTGAGGATGGATCCAGATAAGGTGGAGGTAATAAAAAATTGGCCATCACCGAAGAATATCTTTGAGGTGAGAAGTTTTCAAGGATTGGCTAGTTTCTACCGAAAATTCATCAAGAATTTCAGTGGGATTAGTGCACCGATGATGGATACAGTGAATAAAAGACACAAGTCTTTTCACTGGACAGAAGAGGCTGAGAAGAGTTTTAATCTATTGAAGAGGAAGATTACAGAACAACCAATTCTGGTGTTGTCGGATTTCCAAAAGACATTTCAAGTGAAATGCGATGCAAGTGGATTTGCAATAGGGGTAGTCTTGAGTCAAGATGACAAGCCGATAGCATACTTCAATGAGAAGCTGAATGAAGCGAAAGTGAAATACTCCACTTATGACAAGGAGTTTTATTCTATCATCCAGGCATTGAAGAAATGGAGACATTACTTGATCCCAAAAGAGTTTGTCTTGTATAGTGACAATTGTGCATTGAAATTTGTGACTCAACAGGATAAGTTGAATCAAAGACATGTCAAACGGGTTGAATATATGCAAAATTTCACTTTTTTGATTAAACATATTTCTAGTACTGCTAACAAATTTGTTGATGCTTTGAGCAGGAAATGTTTGTTGTTGCAGGAGTTCAAAGTCAAAACGTTGGGTTTTGATGACCTCAGGGACATGTACAGGGATGATCCATATTTTAAGGAGACGTACGAAGTAGCTGAGAATCCAATTCTCAGGGATAGAATCCAATGGACAGAATACATGATCCAGGAAGGATTACTGTTTAAAGGTAATCAGCTTTGTATTCCAAAATGCTCCATGAGGGAGAATTTTCTGAAGGAGAAACACAGTGGAGGATTAGCAGGACACTTTGGTCACGAAAAGACATTCACAAGGTTGAATGAGTCATATTTTTGGTCGGCAATGCGAGAAGACATCAAGAGATTCGTGGACAGATGTAGAATTTGCCAGCATTCAAAGGGAAGGAAACAAAATGCAGAGTTTTATCAACCATTGCCCATACCTGAGAGGCCATGGGATGCAATCAACATGGATTTCATATTAGGGTTTCCAAGAACACAAAGAGGTTTTGACTCAATATTTGTGGTGGTGGATAGATTTTCCAAGATGGAACACTTCATCCCATGTCCGAAGACCAGTGACGCAACTCACATTGTGAATCTGTTTTTCAAAGAAGTCATTCAACCTCACGGCTTACCAAAGAGCATAGTTTCATATCGAGACACCAAGTTCATAGGACACTTCTGGAGGACCTTATGGAAGAAGCTGGGAACTAACTTGTCGTTTAGTTCGGTTTATCATCCTCAGATGGATGGATAGACAGAAGTGGTGAACAAAATTCTGGGAGACTTGTTGAGAAACCTGGTGACAGAACACCACAGCCAGTGGGATAACATATTACCACAGGCAGAATTTGCTTATAACGACTCAGTTAACAGAAGCACAAGGCAGAGTCCATTTCAGGTTGTCTATGGCATGCAGCCGAGAAGAATTTCTGAGTTGAGAGATTTAGAATAGAATGCAACTAGGAGCTCTAGTGCAGAAGATTTCACAGAGGCGATGAAGGAACTTCACATCCAGGTGAAGGAGCGATTGCAAAATTTGAGCCAGGAATATAAGCACAGAGCAGATCAACACAGGAGACAACTTCAATTTGAGGTTGGTGATTTGGTTCTGGCACATTTGAGAAAGGAAAGGTTTCCGAGAGGAACATATAACAAGTTGAAGATGAAGAAGATCAGACCATGTAAGGTCTTAAAGAAATTTGGGGCGAATGCTTACAAAATTGAATTACCTGATGGGATCAGAATTTCTCCGATATTCAATATCTTAGATTTGTATCCATATAAAGCTGAGGACGCAAGGACAGGAAATGAGCAACCAGAAGTCCAGTGGACAAAGTAGATGCCAGTTGTAGAAAAGCCTCAGATGGAGAGCATACTGGACAAAAGAGTGAGCAAGAAGACCAGGCGCAAACAATACTTTGAATATTTGGTCAAGTGGAAGGGCCATCCAGTTGAAGATGTCAGCTGGGAGAATGAAGTGGAGGTCCAGAGGCATGGACACACTGTACGCAAGCTCATGGATAGGAGCCCATGAAAAATTTCAAGCCAAGGAGTATGATGCAGGAGCATCTCAAGTGAGCCAATGCAGAGATAAAGGACGGTTGGAAAAGCCCCCAACACAAATTTTTAAATATCTTGAATCATTAATGAAGCCATCAAGTGGAGGCACACTTGTAAAATGTAAACAGACCTTGAGTGATTCGCTCTCGTCCTTAGTAGGTAGAAGGCATTTATGGCAGTTAATGCAAGTAGATAGAATTCAATTCTAGATTAGACAGTTTAGAATGAGAGAGGGAAACGAGATATAGACACCGTCATTGTGTATTGTAACATAGGAGAGAAGAAGAGTAGAAGCAGAGAGCTGTGTAGCTGAACTCCATGTACAGAAATTCTGAATTAATACAAGAAAGTTGTGATTCAGACTCATGGTGTTCATATATTTTCTGTGTATGCATTTTTTGTTATGCTCATGGATGTTTTAATCTTTCTGTCATGCAATTGCTTTTATGATATGTATGAATGATTTCTTTTTGAATGTTTGAAATATGAGAGGGAGAGTAAGGGAAATGAGTTTCAATTGTTTATCTATTTGAGCAAGGGTTCCTGTAAGGAGTGCAGTTGAATTGTCCGCAAGGAGTGCGTCGACAAAGTGGTCAGAGGTTTGTCTCTGAAAGCTCAGGAGAGATAGCTTTTGTTCTCATTCTCTCAGAAGTGCAGTTGGGCACAGGAGCCGTGCAAGGTGTGCGCAGGACGAATAGAGCTTCATGTTTCATAACTTGAATGGTTTGTTGAGGGACTGTTGCTGCAAGAGTGCACAGAGTCTACGGGTTCCAATTCCCTGGAAGTAAGTAAGGAATTTTCCTCAAGGAGTGTGTGCAAGAGTCTTCTTCAAGACTCGAAGTTAGAGAAAGTTCAGGAAGGATAAAGCCTTCAAAGTCGTCGAAGGAACCACAGGAAGTTTGTGCACCGAAAATAGTGAGAAGGTGTTTCAACTTGGGTTGCAAATGGTTAAGTACTATGGAAACCAACTTGGTAAAAGGTTGCCGAAGTCCTTGTGAAGGAAAGAACGGACAGTCGAAATTCTCTGTAGAGAATTTGCGAAGTCCTGTGAACCATTAGATCTCACAAAAGAGCAGGGGAGTTACAATGAGTATTCCCAAAGGTTCTAAACTTAGGAGGAGTAGAGCCGCAGATCCAAGCCACATGAGCCATTGGATTTACCTGTGAACTTCTATTTTGGGGTTTCGCGAGTGGAAGTCCCATAATCTTGGCAACAGGATTCACGAAATCACGAAACGCGAAGTCCCAAAGGCCAAAAGGATTGTGTGGGCCACAAAATCGGTAGGTGGATAGGTGGCGCATTATCGACACAGACGTCAAATTCCGTTGACCATTTGAAGGTTTCGTGGGGTGAAGTTCTGAATTATTTGCATCAGGATTTGCGATATCGCGAAGTCAGAAGTCCCGATGGAATGAAAGGTCGTTGAAAGGTCAAAGCTTGCGAGCGCATCGGAGTTTCGGTAAATTGGGTTTTAGGAATCGAGGGAACGAGTTGCTCGACATCACAACCACAGAAATCACAATAAGGAGAAGTCTGAAAGAGAGAGAGAAAAGGTCAAGCGTTGACTGTTTCAGGTTTCTGGAGATTGAGAGACAAGGCGCTTGACCACCAGATTCGCGAAAGTGCGAAGTCCGATCTCCCAAAACACAAGGGGAAATTTCTCGAAGTTAGTTGTGGGTGCAGAATTTTCAAAAGGGAAATAGAAGAGCCATTGCGAAAGCTCTTCGGGCCAGTGTAAGGGAAAAGATCCTGTGTACATGAACCTTTTAACCTGCGGGTTGAGGAGGGATGCGTCATTTTTCAAGTTCACAGAAGCTTAGTTTATACATGGGAACTATGAAATACTCGTAGAAATTTGTCAAGTGTATCCTAAAGCAATGTTCCCATAAAATATAATCGTAGACATGTATGGGTGCCTTGCTCGGCTACCACTACTAGCACATCCCTATAAAATTGTTTACCACAAAGGCATTGTCTAGTAAATAAGAGGACAAAATAAATTTTGGATGCATGTTTGGGGTGGTGTGCTTGGTCCTAGAGACTACTTGAGCCATTTATGTTGAAAGTATGGAGGTCCAATTGAATATTGTGTCATTCTGAGTAACAGTGTGGATTATTGTCACCTAGGATTCTTTGAATTGTGTATAATATTCCTCTCCATACAGTCTATTAGTACAAATTTCAAATTTGTTCTTGGGAATTGCTGGTTTAGAGGTAGTTACACCTTTTGATCTTACTCTGTCAAGGAAAGAATATCAATGGAGCACGTAACATGGAAATAATATTCCTTAACAATGGTTTTAAGAAATTGAAAAGGTGGTAAAATAAGGAATGAATATGAAATTATGTAAAAATAGCTTAAAAAGGCCACTAGGGGCTTAAATAGCACACACATGATATCACATGTGATTCATAGGGGCTCATACAAGTGACTAGGAGCCGCGATGAAGGGCTAAGGTTCAATATTTAAGCTCATGTAATCCATGGAATAAAATCAACAACTCAGATTTGAGCATGTTTTGCCTCATAAGATAAACAACATACAACGCACAACGCATCCACAAATTGCTCTGAATTTAATGATATTTGGGCATGCGAGGGTAGTTTCGCAGCATGCTACATGGCTTCTATTTATTGGTTTTGCATGGCTTTTTTCTATGAGAAAACCACTCACATGTCCATGTGATACCACTGGTGGTATTTCAAAATCTGCATACGAACAAGTGTACACTTGGCACTGACCTAGGAAAGGAGGTGGACCAATCGCGAATGACTAAGTTTCCACCTAGATATGACATGGCTCGACACCTTGTAGATGGTCTCACAACACCTGATAGATGGTCGTTGCCTAGTCATATAAACCCACACAAGCATCTAAAAATAACCATTAGTGACTAGGAGACACTTGGACCAACCAGACGATATCAGGACTGTCAATCATACCACCATGGCATCCACCTAGACCAATGACAAACCACCTTGTGTCCGTCATACATTGATGATGTCATAAATGACAACATTCAAATTTTCATGCATTTTCATAATTTGATGAAGCAACCAACATTAAAGTGACGTGTGTCCCTGGATCATTTGAAAATGAATAAAATATGATCTTAATGGATTCTCCCACATGACAAAGGATGTCATAAATGTCAGAAGAATTATGTGGCACGACCAATCAGTCCAATCTGAAGAAAATCATTGAAAATGATTACATTTCTAGATAATCTTGGTGGGTATCAGGATCATTGGCCATCTCTCGCACGTTTCAGTATCTGATATTAAGTACCATGCTCAGATATGATTAATCATGAGTTCTATCAGACTGGTCTTCTTACCCACACATCGCAATTCTATAAAAATGGGCCACATGCATGCTACCATCATTCACAAGTATCTCTTCTTTATTTGAATTTTTTTTTTCTGACCTTTGATTTAATGGATGGTGATCATCCTGCAGGGGCTTATTCCCCTAATA
This sequence comes from Picea sitchensis, assembly GCA_010110895.2. Lineage (NCBI taxonomy): Eukaryota > Viridiplantae > Streptophyta > Pinopsida > Pinales > Pinaceae > Picea > Picea sitchensis. Next base: position 31,762 of record SNQJ01S0027499.1, on the reverse strand, counting down.
AATCATGTTGTCCATATTGGATTCAAATGTGTTGAAACTTCTGCCTATTCTCTCAAAGTGGAGGAAGGACTCCTCTTATTTATACTGGTTCAAAAATAGCAACAGTAGGTTATCCTGTAAATTATCCTAAAATGTAGTTTTATTTTCTAGAAAACATTAAGCCAATATGGATGGTAGAGGACCAAAAGGCCAGATCGATGTTGTTCTATGCAACAAGGTGATTGTGGCTGAGAATAAATGACTAAATTTTCCTTCTACTGACAAAAAGCCTCAATTTTGCAGAATTAGAAGGCACCCAACCCAACAACTCTATCCTTTGGACCCATTCATATGGAAGGATCTAGGATTAGCTTGCATTAGGGGTAAAAATCCGTCTTGATCAAAGGGCCTCTTACCATTGTAAAAGTGATTGTTTTACTTAGTTGGAATTTCTACTAGAAAATAAATAATTTCATTAGTTAAAGAAGGAGTATCAAGAAAATGTTATGGTGGTTTAAAGAAATAAAAAGTGGTTTTATTACAAGGAATAGCTATAAATAAGCCATCAAGATCATTATCTCATCATCAACAGATAGATATTCGAAGAGTGTCTGAACTTGAAATTCGAAAGACCATTCCAACTCCAATAAAAAGACAGATTGTGAAAGGGTAGCAATACAGATCATATGGGTTCAGAAAGAACTAGTCTAACTCTATTCTAAAGCTACACTATCCTAACTTGGATATACACTATCCTAACTTGGATATAGAAGTAGTTTGTAGTATCCCAGTTAGGAGCAAGAAGAATAAAAAAAACCTTAACATGAGATAAATGTATGCTATCAAGCTATAGAAGTAGTTCATATAACCTAATAACAATGAAAATAAATGCACATAAGATTTAACTCAGTAAATAGTTACCAATAAAAAATGAATATGCATACTCACACTTAGCATAGAGGATAAACCAAAATTGAATATGAGGTAGAAGTAATCTCTCAAGCTATGGAAATAATTCACATAACGAGGCAACAATTAAGACAAATACATATCAATGATTTACTTAGTAAACAGTTACCAAGAAGCACAAACATGTATACTCAAATTCAATGAATGACATCTTCTTACCAACTATGAAAGATAGCTCATCATTAGTTTTAAACAAGCATAAATTCACATATTTTAACAACAGTGCAAAATGCACAAACTTATACCTATCTAGAACAAAATAAGTCAAAGGAGCATGATGTCTTTCATTATAATCAATAAAATGATAACAGAACCAAAACTGAATAGAATTAAAAGACTTCAGAGTCTTCAACCAAGTACTCCAAACTCGACAATAGTGCACAATCTTTGATCATTGATTCCTAACTCAAGATTTGGATACTTTCAAGAGAGATATTGTGATAACACACGCCTCTTCTTACCTCAGGTCCATCCTTTAGCTCCATTCTTCAGGTCCTCCATCCTCCTTCGTAAAAGTGAGTACTCCTATTTTTTTATAGCTATGTAGATTTGTTTTTCTTCTCTTTGATCTTAGGCCTCAAATCTTCCTTTAAGAATTTGCGATCCAAGCAAATCCATTTTATTTAAATTCAAATCAAATAAAAATAACTCTAAACTAAATCTAAATTATATTATAAATAAACTAAAACTAATATGAGTAAAACTAAATTATAACTAATTAATAAAATCAAACTTTCAATTAAATTAAACTTAAACAAAATAAAAGATAACTAAAATAAAACTAAAGTATTTAAATTAAACCAAATAGAACAAAAAGTAACTAAAACTAAAAGTAATAAACCTAAACTAAACTAAATTTAAATTAAAGCTAAAGAAAAACTAAAATAAAAACTTAAACTAAACCAGTGTAATATTTGATTAAAAACTTAAACTAATTTGAAACTAAAAATTAAAGTAAATAAACTAAGAAAATAAATAAACCAAAGTCATTTACAACAAAAATTATAAACTAAAACTAACATGGAATCTAATAAAAACTCAAACTAAACAATACAAACTATTATCCAAAGTAAAATGATGGGAAACAAGTGTTGCATGGCAACGTAGTCCTTGCCAGGTTGGAATGGGAATAAATGCACTGCTATGGTGGGACCAAGGGAGAAATAGAAGCCCAAAGCAACAGAGACACGTGGGAAGTAGCTTGAAATACAGGTGATATCCATGTAGAAAATGACTCGTGCCAGTGTGTCACATGTCAGCCATAAGACACTGGGTTGGTAGATGACCTGGGGAGAATGTCACTGCGGGACTAAGGTCAGAGCCCCGAAGAACCTCCCGAATTAGTTAATCATAATATTATATTAATATGGAGTTAATATGTGAACGAGGATGTCAATCCTATTGTGTTTTTTATAGATGCGATACTCATGTTTAAGTTTTTTCCTGGGGCATGTATAGTTCAAATATGGGACTTAGAAAATTTCTATCATAATGACTTGAAGCAATAAAAAGGGATAGTAGTAGTTTTTGTTTTTGTTTTTGTTTTTTTTTTTTTAAATAAAGGTTCCTGGAAAAAAGGACCAAGAATCACACACATTAAAAATTCAAATATAATAAACACAATTTCCTGACATCCCACATAGTTGAAGAAAAAACATTATGAGCACATAAAAATAAAAGAAGATGATCGATATGCATAAAGATAACTAATTTAGTATTCTAAAAGAAGCCCATAAGGCATCGTCGAAATTGTTCCCGAATTAGTTTTCTTTGAAATTTATAAAAAATTAATAATGTTTGTTACATATTTCTAGAAATTTAAATGCATTTGTCATATAGACTGGGATTGGGGATCCCGCGGACCATAAAATAAATAAGTACAAGAAATAGGATTGTAGAAAGAAGATCAAGTGCGTGACGGTAGAGAGGAAGACTTGAAAAGAAGAAATTGGAAGTTATCAGACTTTGGTTAGAGATTTCTATTTAAAGAGGTGGAATAACTAGATTGATAAAGAAATCAAGATGTGATCAGTATAGAATTACTATGAAGTTGATGCCTTTTTGTTGCTCTCATCGACGACCACTAGAATCGTGATAATCAGTTGTTTCCCTTCGTCGGTGAGCTTGTCGATTCTCCTTTGGATCCATTATTCAATGTAGCTTCTCATGGGGACGACGTTGATTTCATCTCAGATTTCTATGTTGAAAAGATCATTTTCTAATTTTCTTAGATCAATAGAAATACTATGCAGAGCCTGTTCAATTTATTCATTGTGTGTCGAATAGACCACTAGATTGTTCTCCACATCATCTTGACCATATTTAAGGATGTCGTAAAACTTTTCTAAAGACAACCCCTTTAAAATATCAACTTGTTCATCGGAGGCTTGCTTGGTTAAGGAGAAGGAGTTGTGGATTAAGTTTGGGTCTTGAACCTCGTTGGTACTTCTAGCTAAGTCTATTTTAGTTAGGTTTCTGAATATTTCTTCTTTCTATGATATGGCTTATTCACATGATTTGACAATGAGGTGTAGGTTCTTAACTTTCTCTTTCTATCATGATTTTAATTGTTTGATCTGGTTTGGGGAGGGGATATCTTCTTGTCTTATTTTCAAATCTAAGATGTCGATGACATGGTTTCCAAAAGGGATCACCATCTGTAGATAGAAACGTTCTTCATTTTTTGAATCTGCATACAAATTTTCATGCAATTCATTTTCCCTTGTTTGAAGGGAAGCTATATTTTGTGATGTTTCCCAGGCTTCAGTAATTAGCTCCATTTTTTCTTGATATTCTTCTCTACATAGCCTCTACAGGATGTGAGGAGGCTAGAGGATCCTTTTAACTTGGCTACAGGGGTGGAATGCACGGTTTTTTCTAAAGGACTGGCAAACAATGGGGTAGGAATCAAATCCTCCTCTGATTCCTTGATTCGTTCATTCAGTTTGGCATTCTCCGCTTCGATTCCTTCAATGGAATCATCAAGAGAATCTACGATTTCTTGGTGAAATTGGGAGATTCGGGATGGTTGCATGTTCCTAAGGTTAATCTCTAAACGAGATTTCCTTTTCTTATTTGTTACATCTCTCTTTTCAATAATGAAATTTTTAGATTGGTTGTCAAAAACAATGCTCTGGAATACGAAGGATTCATCTTCGCAAAAAATGTTGGTCTCAGATATTTCCATTATGGTACTATGGTGCATCGCATCCACAGGATGATCAACATTGTGGAACACGTCATCCACAACAGTTTCAAGTTGCATGTTCTCACTTTCAGTTTCGGGCTCTTCTGCCTTCCCTACAATGTTTTTTCTCTTCTTCGTCATGGGAAGCTTGTGAAAACTATCAATTTTTCCGTGGGGAGGGTTCTTATCTCCTCCTTTGTTTGAATATTTATGGGTTTCTTTCTTACTGGGGTGGGTTTTTGAAGCGATTCTCCGTGATGTCGTTCTCTTGGGAGTGTTAGTCAAGGACTGGACACTCTTCTCACCTGAGCCTTTTCCCTGTTGTCTGTACAATTCAGTTGTGCTTTGCAATTTCTCTACGTTGTCATCGTCATGAGAAGGAGTGTTTTTGTCATTGTCTCTCTCCTCGGTCAGGTTTGTATGGATAAAAGAGTTTCTAAAGCCAATTTCTAGTAAATGTTCTAGAAAAATCCCATTAGGGTCGAACCCTCTTAGCCTTTCATCATATTTTAGGTTCAAGTTCTTGAAATGGCCTTCGAATTCGTCAATCTTGTTGACATTATTGAACATGAACTCTGCAACTTTCCAAGTCAAAGGATGAACTGTTTGTTTCTCTTTCCATGGGAAAAATGCAACCAATAATTGTATTGCCTTGTTATTTCTATAACAAACATCTTGTCTGTGATATGACATGGAAGGAACACAGGATTTTCCATGGAGCCAAAAATCACTATTACACTGTAATTTTCCATTTGTTCAAGTGTCCCATTCCTGTCCAAAAACTTGGTTGCTTGGCTAGACATCCTGGAGCATCCTTTCGATTAATAAATCTTTGAAAAATGAGACAAAGTCATTAAAAACCTCATAAAAACAATGGGAGGCATTGTGCCTCCAGAAGGACTGGTACCAGAATGTTACTGGGTCGAATTCATAGTTTGTCTTCTTGGATAGAGACAGTTTTGGAAATAGACAGCAATGCGCTATCGTGAAAATAAAATAGGATGAAATATTAAATTTATTCTCTTCTTTGAATTGTGACAATTGGGAACAAATTTCAATGGAAATTAACTTCCCCTAATAAAAAATGGATTGTTCCTTGACTATGAAATACAAAATATAAAGAACCATGCAGGAAATGCTTGTCATGGATTCTTGTCTCGTTATTCTTGTAAACAGCGAGGCAATTTCCCGAAATGGATTTCTAAAGGAACTGACCTACAACTTTCTGATATCTTCAGGAACCGTTGCCAGGTATTTGAGGAACTTGGGTAAGAGTTCCAACCTGTTATCATTTTTTTCTAGGAATTGCTTGCAGTTTTGTCCTCTGAAGGTCAATGTTGGCTCCGACAATCTTAACGTCTTGCGGAATACCTAAGGTGACAAAGAAACAGGAGAGTGGTCATGCAGTGGAATAATTCTTTGGCTTGAAATATATTTTTCGGTGCACCAAGAGACCACCTCCTTACAGTCAAAAACCTCAGAGACACACCCTACACGAGCGATTCCTGAGGTCCAAATCACTTTGTTCTGGGAGGAACATGATGATTAGTAAGAGTATTCCCTGGACCACTAGAGGTTCTGGTCTTTGCATCCAAAGATATTCACTATATGTCCATAGAACTGTTGTCGAGCTACTGCCATAAGTTTACGAGAATGTTCATTTTCTCCAGACGATGTTTGAAATGAAGAGTTGGAAGGGATAATATAACCCTCGACAAATCTTGGTACAATGCGTGTGAATGGGAGATCTCCTCAAGCCTTTTTCTCATTAATGAAAATCTCGATGGTTGTTGCATGAAGCATTGTTAGCATTAAGGACTAGTAATTTCATACCTAGAAGTGAGAAGATGGTGGATACGGTGAAGAGCAATTAAGGATTGGATATTTTGTGAACGTGCCAACGCGACGACCCGTGAAAGACATTCCATGTTTTTTTAGATGAACAATCGGAAGGGATAATATAACTCTCTTTAGATCTTTGTTTAATGCGTATTAATGGGAGATATCCTCTAGCGTTTCGCTCATTAATGACAATGTTGACGGTTCCTGCATGATGAGTTGTTAGAATCAAAGCTTACTAATTGCATATTTAGAAAGAAGTACGAAGGTCGTGTGGACGGAAAAGAGAAATTAAGGAATGGATAATTATCGAAAGTGGTCGGTCGGGCTTCAAAATAGGGTTACAAGGTATAACCATGAGAGGTGAGGGCCCGAGGGTCAAATTGTATGTCTCGAAATTTTTTGATTGCAAAACGCATAACACGGAAGAGGGCATGATGGGAAAGTCCAGAGGTCAATTTGTATATCGTGAAACTTTGGGTACTGTTTGCAGGCCACAAAAAATTGGAAGCGCAATCGTGAGCCCGCCTGTCCAGGAACTCGCAATTGAAAAAGTGGCTAAGTATGGATTAGGGAAACGGTAGGTCAGACTCGTTTTCGCTAATATATTGAAATTTGTAATAGATATCCCATTACCTGGCAAGATATTTTTTGCATGTTTATGAGCAAGTTGTGTAGCAATAATTAATGTGACTGTTTCGTTGAGCCTTCGATTGTTGCATGATGAATTGTTAGCATTAAAGCTTGGTCGTTGCATACTTTGAAAGAAGTGTGAAGGTGGTGGGCTCAGTAAACAATGACTAGGAATTGGAGAATCTGTGAACTCGCCAACCCAAGGATCCGCGAAAGAGATTCAATGAAATAGGAAAGTATGGAAAGTGGTCATATGAGCTTCAAACTAGGGTGACAATGGTTCCCCAGGAGACGTGACACCCCGAGGGTCAAATTGTATGTCTCAGAACTTTTGAGTGAAAAATGTGTAACATGGAAGAGGGGATGATGTGGGAGTCCATCGGTCAATTTGTATATTGCAGAAGTGTGGTATATCTCCTTGAGATTTTTGCTCATTAATGGCAATGTTTAAGGTTCTTACATGACGAACTGTTAGCATTAAAGCTTACTAATTTCATATCCAGAAAGAAGTATGAAGGTGGCGGGGACAGGGAACAACAATTAAGGAATGGCTAATTATCAAAAGCAGTCGGTCGAGCTTCAAAATAGGGCTACAAGATATAACCAACAGAGGTGAGGGCCCGAGGGTCAAATTGTATGTCTCGGAAGTGTTGACCATAGAACGCATAACACGAAAGAGGGCATGATGGTCCATTCCTGTGGATAAATTGTATATCACAAAACTCCGGGTATTGTTTGCAAGTCGTGGAACATTGGAAACATAATCTTGAGCTCGCCAATCTGGGAATCTACAATCGAAAAAGTGTCTAAGTATGGAATAGGGAAACGATAGGCCAGGCTCGATACATAGTGGTTGAAGCATGTGAAACCATGGAAATGTACCATGTCATGAACATACAACCAACTTGTGGCTAAGTATTGAAAGGAATGGCAGACAATCGGGCCCATGATGGGGCATTCCAACAGACAAATTGTATATCGCGGAACTCCAGGTACTGTCTGCAAGTCGCGGAAGATTCAAAACCCAATTTTTAGCCCTTCAGTTAGGAACCCACATTAGAAAAAGTGTCTAAGTATGGAATAGGGAAACGGTAGCCTGGACTTGTTTTCGCTAATATATTGAAATTTGTAATAGCTATCCCTTTACTTAGCAAGATCTTTTCTGCATGTTTCTGGACAAGTTGTGTAGGGATAGTCAGTGTGACTGTATCCTCGAGGATTTTGCTTATTAATGACTATCTTTAAGGTTGTTACATGATGAACTCTTAGCATTAAACCTTTGTTTTTGCATATTTGGAAATAAGTACGAAGGTGTCCAACACAAGAAAGTGACTAGGAATTGGAGATTTCGTGAACCCTCCAACCCGAGGATCCAAAATAGGGTGAAAAGGTTTCCCCATAAGACATGAGGGCCTGGCAGTCAAATTGTATCGCTCAGAAATTTTGAAGGCATAATGGGTAACACAGAAGAGGGGAGGATCTGGGAGTCCAATAGTCAATTTGTATATCACGGAGGTCTGGGTGTTGTTTGTAGGTCACGAAATAATGGAAGTGCAATCTAGAGGTTGGAATAATTAATGTGCATTGGGAAGGGTGCAAATGTGGTGGGGATGGAAGGGAGCGATAAATTCTTTGAAATTTTTTGTGAACCTAGGTAGAGTGAAGCTTGCGATTTGGAGGAGCCCGAGGAGGAATTTTCAAAGAATTTATCGCCCAAAAATGAACAAACTTTTACAAAGAAGATGACTTTCTATCAAGTCTGTTACCACACCTAGAAGTCGCTCAACAAACTTTGAAATAGAAACTTCTATAATTTTAGGATGTTGATTCAACCACCCATACAGTTTCTCACATCTGTGAGGATCCAAATTTATAATTTCCTTCTCAGTATATTCGTGCATGGAGTAATATTTTGCGTCATTTCCGAATATTCCATACCATTTTGCAAGCCACGATATGTGCGACTCCTTTGACAAAAGATAAATTCTTGTGTGGTCTACAGGATTTGATACACTTGCCAAATCTGTGTTGTTGGAAGAAGCTATATACTTCAACAAAGGAGCATTTTGCAAGTGACTTGAAAGTCCCTTCCAATTTCCAATAACAAAACAAAGAAGTTCGACATACAAATACTCAGGCAAGCCTTTCAAACAACCAAAGGATCGAATACAGGGAGAATACCAATCATAAGATACTTGAATTTTTTGTGTCTGAGTTTCTGTTAACAGAATGTTTTTCATTCAAAGTTGAAGTCACATAAAACCATTCCCTCATCTTTCAATTGGGCCTGAATGGCATCTATAAGTTGTATCATATGTGGATGACCAGGAACATTACAACTAAGGCACCTTAAAGCCCAAGTTTTCGATGATAGAGGGAAATGGGAATAAGTATTTAAAATGAACGTTGGAGCCTAATAGTATAATCTTTCGTAAATATTGGTTTAATGTGTTTTAATGGCAGATGTCCTGGATATTTTCGCCTATTAATGCCAATCTTTTTTAATATGTGTGGTGAGTTGTCACTAATAACATATGAGTTAACATTTCCATATACAAGCATATTCTCAAATATGAAAACCTGTAATATATGCACAGTATTAAAGAGGGAGCCGACGTCAATAACTTTGTGGATGAGAGTGGGGTAGTACAATATTGCACTCTTACTATGATGATGCCTTAAAAAAACTAAAATAACCAACATTTTTTTCCAATTCAAGAAGGACACAAAACAATCATCATATCCCATAATATTCACCCGTTAATGCGTTTTAATGGGAGATGTCTTCGAGATTTTCGCTTATTAATGCCAATCTGTTTTAAACTTTTCTGGTGAGTTGTAACTAGTAAAATAATAATTAATGTGGATTGGGAAGGGCAAAAGGTGGCGGGGATGGAGGGGAGCAAAAAATACTTTCAAACTTTTGTGAACGCGGGAGTCCGTGAACCCGTGAAACTTTGAAGACTCGACTACATATGGAAAGGCGAGTCGGTCAGATGGAGTCATCATAGTTAGAGTCAGGCTTGCGAGTTCGAGGATTCAGGGGTCAAATTGTAGATAACTGAAGTTTTGGGTGCAAGATGTATACCCCAAACACGGGGCACCAGAGTTCGATAGCGCCTATCCGCGAACCCGTGGTCATAAAATTGGTTAAGTATGCAAACGGGCGATGGTCGATCGGACTCGTGATCTGAAGATATATATGGAGATGAGGATTTGTCAGTTCACCACCCTGGGAACCCACGAGCATAGAAACACGACTAAGTATAGAACCAAAAAAAATAATAGAGGGGAAGAAGAAAAGGGAAAAACGGGTAAGTATAGAAGAGGAAAAAGAAAGGGAGATAAGAAATTTATCCCTCACACAACAACACTTAGTATCATAATTATGAAGCCATAGAAACACATTAACTATGGGAAAAACATTCTCAGCTATGAAATATAGTTGGAGCTCGACAAACTTTGGTTCAAGTCCAAAGAGATGTTGTTTATATCTATTGCAACATTTTTCATATTATTTTATTTTAATAGTATTTTTGGTGGCCCAACTGTAAAACCATATTCCAATTTGTGTTTCTCAAGTGGAGATGTGTTTGTGAAGACACATTTCCTTGAACCACATTCCAGAGGTAGGGAAAGTGCAACGTCGATTTTTTTTTGAGCAGAGATTTGTTGAAGATTAAGCAATGTATTTCCAAGTGCACTTATGGTTTGCATAGTATCAATATGATTTCTTTCAAGTTCTTTGTGTATTCTTCTGAATGCACTTTTCATAGATTTGTCAACCTTTTCCATGTCACTATGGCTACGACAGAGGTGGGATCTCTAGAGAACAACGACCTCAATAAAAACACCAAGACAACACCACACTCCTGTTTCTTTGGTCATAGTAGTCACATACAAAAATGTTCTGCAAGAGGATTTTGGCTCAGTCATTCCCAGTATTGAAAATTCTTGCAAACTGGAAATAGTAAACAACAACCAATGAATAGGAATGAAGCCGCGACAYTGAGAATCACTGGTGAATGGTAAAGGACAAAAGCACAACCCCTAGACTGCAAACTGCAACAACATGTCCAACTGCAGATGCAGGACCCCAACCCCGCAAAGTTGAAGAAAACAAGAGCAAGCAATAAACAACAAACCAGTGAACAAGTACCAAGAGGCCCAACTGCAGCTGCAGGACCTCAAATCTGCAAAGTTGAATCAAACAACAATAAGCAACATCCAGTGAACCAACGAGCAAGCATCAAATAGACAACCAGGAATGTCGGTGAAGAACAATATTGCCCATATTCACTGCAGACAAGATTGTATAAAAAAATCAAAGGAATATATTGCAATAGGCTTGTTAAGCAAACATTTCAGGTTGTGAGGCCTGTTAGGTAAAACTTTAAGGCTGTGAGGACCGTGCAAAGGCCTCCCACTATGTAAACATTTAAGAAATTTGCAGTTTTTATGGTTGGCATTCTGCATCCGCAATTTGAACTACGCTTATGTTGCTCCCCATTCATGGGTAAGTTTCACTTCCATGGTTGCATCCCTATTTGTTGTTTGTTTTTTTTCCAATTTGAAAGTAAAAATTTTCAATACTGGGAGTGATCAAAATCCTCTTGCAGAACATATTTGTATGTGACTACTCAGAACCCACCTCCATCACACCCAGTGACATATAAAAAAGGAAATTCAATTTTCTCCTCACATACAAAGATGTTCTACAAGAGGATTTTGACTCAGGCATCTCCAGTATTTAAATTTTTCACTTGCAAACTGGACATAGCAAACAAAAAACAATGAATACGAAGGTAAACATAGCAATGAAACCCACCCGTCAATGGGGAATGACAAAAGCACAGTTCCAATCACGGTTGCAAAATCCCAAGCACGCAAACTGCAACAAGAGAAATAGGAAAACAAGAGCAACAACAACAGACAAACAAGAAACTAGTGAACAAGCAATGAGCAAGCATCAACCAATGAACTAGTAATTCCACTAAAGAACAATATTTCCCATATTCACTACAGACAACATTGCAATAAAAAAAATAAAAATTGGACGAAAATGTATTGTAACAGGCCTGTTAACTAATGCAGGAATGAAACTGCAGCGTTGAGACCCACCGATGAATGGGGAAGGACATAAGCGCAGCCCCTTGCATACAAATTGCAACAACAGGTCCAACTGCAGATGCATGACCCTAACCTTGCAAAGTTGAAGCAAACAAGAGCAAGCAACAAACAAAAAACCAATGAAGAAGTACCAAAATCCCCAACTGTAGCTGCGGGACCTCAACTCTGCAAAGTTGAATCAAACAACAATAAGCATCATCCAACGAACCAACAAGCAAGCATCAACTAGTCAACCAGGAATGTCGGTGAAGAACAATATTGGCCAAATTCACTGCAGACAAGATTGTATGAAAAAATTAGAGGAAAATGTAATGCAACACACATGTTAAGCAAACATTTCAGCCTGTGAGGACTGTGAGGTAAACATTTAAGGATGTGAGGACTGTCCAAATGCCTCCCACTATGTAAACATTTAAGAAAGTTGCAGTTTGCACGGTTGGTATTTTTCATCCTAATTTGGAACTGTGCTTCAGTCGTTCCTCATTCACGGGTAAGTTTCAGTGTCATGGTTGCATCTCTATTCGTTGTTTGTTTTTTTTCCAGTTTGCAAGTAAGATTTTTCAATACTGGGAGTTATCAAAATTCTCTTGCAGCCCATCTTTGTATGCGACTACTATGACCATAGAAGCAGGACTGTAATGTTGTCTTTGTCTCGTTCCTGAATGCCAATGTTCGACACAGAACCCACCTTCATCGCAGCCACAATGACATATAAAAAAAGGAAATCATATTTTCTCCTCACATACAAAGATTTTCTATGAGAGGATTTTGACACAAGCATCTCCAGTATTGAAATTTTTCACTTGCAAACTGAAAATAGCAAACAACAAACAACGAATAGGAAGCTAAACATGGCACCGAAACCCACCCACCAATGGGGTATGATAGAAGTGCAATTCCAATCATGGTTACAGAATCCCAAGCATGTAAAATGAAACAAGACCAACATGCAAACAAGAGCAACAACAACAGGAAAACAATAAACCAGTGAAAAAGAAACGAGCAAGTATCTACCAGTGAACCAGTAATGATGTTGAAGAACAATATTTCCCATATTCACTGCACAGAACATCGCATAAAAAATATCGAAGGAAAATGTATTGTAACAGGACTGTTAAGTAAACATTTAAGGTTGTGAGGCCTGTTAGGTAAACATTTAAATCTGACAGGACCGCCGAAGGGCCTCTCGTTGTGTAAACATTTAAGAAAGATTGCAGTGTGGCAAGTCTGTTATGTACACAAAATAATTATTATAATAATATAAAATTACCTTAAACTACTACCAAAATATGATGGTGAAAAAGACATAACTACTGAAGAACATATGGTATCCTTCCAAGATTTTATAGATAATCTCTTCATTGAGCATGATGATGTTTTTATGAGATTATTTGTGCAAACTATGGAAGGGGATTTTCGTAAATGGTTTAGTGGGTTACCACATGCCTCCATTAATTCTTGGGAAGCCATTGAAACCACTTTCATGAGGCAGTGAGGAAAAAAGAGAGATCACTTATACTATCGCACTGAATTTGGGTCATTAAGAAAGAAGGTTGTTGAGATTGCAGTTGATTTCAACAAGAGATTCAATAAATTGTATAACAATATTCCAGAATATATTAAACCCTGTCAAGTAGCTAGGTGACTTATGCAGGATCCTTTGAGGAAGATTTTTCCATTAGGCTGAGAGAAATAAGTTTTGCCACCCTTTTAATTATGCAAGATGATGCCATTGACATTGAGGGAAACATGACAACTTCTAGAAAAATGAAGGAAAAAACTAATTAGATTGATAAATACAAGAAGAAATCAAAGAATTAAGTTGGTCTTTCAGGTCCAGTAAAGATTCCCAAGAAGCTAAATTAGAAGAAATGTCCATACTCATCAAAAATCTATGTAATAAACTTTTAAGGATTGAAACTGAAGGAATTCCTCTAAATAAGCCACCTAATGAAGATGGACAGAGGAACCCTAATCAGTTTAGGAGGCCTTTTAACCCTCAGATGTTAAGGAGAGAGAAGAAATGAGGAACAACCCCTTAGACCTCTTGTAAAGGATAATAATGGGAATAATGTGGTTGAAGACCTCGGAAATGAGGAATTTTAATATTTTGAAGAAGAGATGCACTTGATTCAAGATAGTCATGGGACTATGCATCTCACCCATCATGACTATGAGAGATCTTTTAATACTCAACCTCAAGTTGTGAGCCAAACAGAAAATTATGGAGGATTGATACTTTCTCAGTAAAGGATTTTTTATGATACATTACAATCAAAGTTACATAAAAAGTATGACCTAAGGTCTAGGTTAGTAGGAGAAAAAAATTGTAATAGGCATGTATCTCGGAAAACACCAGCAACTCAATCCAAAGAAAAACAAGAAGAAGCAATCATTATTGCATAGAAGATTGATTCCTCTAACCAAGCCAAGGGAAAAGGTGACTCCAAAGACATGGACAAGCCTAGCCAACCTTTTAACATTGAGCATGAGTTAGGGAAGATCAAAGTCCATATCCCATTAGTGGAGCTGGTAAAAAATATTGTTTATCATAAACAAATAGAGAAAGTTATACATGGATCTGATCCTAGTAATCATCTTGATACCTTAAATATTCATGATGAGTTCCTAACCATTACCTTCATACCTCATATTGACAACAAAGAGGATTGTGTAGCACCTTTTTATATCACTTTGAATATCCATGACAAATTGTTACACAAATGTATGTTAGATTCAGGGGCCTCCCATAACCTTATACCTAAATCTATCATGGAATAATTGGGACTTGAGATAACTAGACCATATCAAGATTTGTACTCATTTGAATCAAGGAAGGTTAAATGTGAGGGCATGATTAAATACTTGGTGTTTACATTATCTCAACTCCCTGCCAAGAGTATCATGATGGATGTAGTAGTAGTTGATGTACTTATTAATTATGGCATGTTGTTATCTAGATCATGGGAGGGAAGGAAAATTAGGAGGAAGTCTGCAGATGGATGTGTCATATGCCATTGTCCCAGTTTTTGGCGGTGACCAGAGAAGACTTTATAGGGAAACAAAGTTTTCATATGTGGTAAGTGATCAAAATCACCCAATAAATCACCCCATATATCCAACTGAATATGATTTGGGCTACTACATATTGTCCATAGATGGGGCAGTTGAATGAGAAAGTTTTCCTACTCATGATACTGTAAAACCTGAAGGATTATGGAAGTTATATTTTGATGGAGAAAGTTCAAAGGATGGTTCTAGAGTAGGGAAGCCTTCACTGGTGGAGTTTCTAAACTCAGCTTAGGGATGACCTACTACTGATAATTTATGAGTAGCAGAGTGTATGGTTGGGACAAAAGTCTGAGGTCTACATGAAGTTGGTGAATTATTAACAAAATAAGTGTTATATTCAAAAAACAAATTATGTTATTTACTGTGTTAATTCTTATGCGAATTCTTTATGTTTTATTATACATGTTTATGCATGAATTGTATGTTGTTTCTGTTGCATAATTATTTCATATGCAGATCATGTTATGAATTAAATGGTATCACGGGAAGAATTTTTGTGTGGCATGGCCNAAATATTCATGATGAGTTCCTAACCATTACCTTCATACCTCATATTGACAACAAAGAGGATTGTGTAGCACCTTTTTATATCACTTTGAATATCCATGACAAATTGTTACACAAATGTATGTTAGATTCAGGGGCCTCCCATAACCTTATACCTAAATCTATCATGGAATAATTGGGACTTGAGATAACTAGACCATATCAAGATTTGTACTCATTTGAATCAAGGAAGGTTAAATGTGAGGGCATGATTAAATACTTGGTGTTTACATTATCTCAACTCCCTGCCAAGAGTATCATGATGGATGTAGTAGTAGTTGATGTACTTATTAATTATGGCATGTTGTTATCTAGATCATGGGAGGGAAGGAAAATTAGGAGGAAGTCTGCAGATGGATGTGTCATATGCCATTGTCCCAGTTTTTGGCGGTGACCAGAGAAGACTTTATAGGGAAACAAAGTTTTCATATGTGGTAAGTGATCAAAATCACCCAATAAATCACCCCATATATCCAACTGAATATGATTTGGGCTACTACATATTGTCCATAGATGGGGCAGTTGAATGAGAAAGTTTTCCTACTCATGATACTGTAAAACCTGAAGGATTATGGAAGTTATATTTTGATGGAGAAAGTTCAAAGGATGGTTCTAGAGTAGGGAAGCCTTCACTGGTGGAGTTTCTAAACTCAGCTTAGGGATGACCTACTACTGATAATTTATGAGTAGCAGAGTGTATGGTTGGGACAAAAGTCTGAGGTCTACATGAAGTTGGTGAATTATTAACAAAATAAGTGTTATATTCAAAAAACAAATTATGTTATTTACTGTGTTAATTCTTATGCGAATTCTTTATGTTTTATTATACATGTTTATGCATGAATTGTATGTTGTTTCTGTTGCATAATTATTTCATATGCAGATCATGTTATGAATTAAATGGTATCACGGGAAGAATTTTTGTGTGGCATGGCCGAGCTTGGGGATAGGGATGTTACGTCTAACTGTCCAACAAAAGGTTGCACCAAATGAACTTCTTCACCATAATGTTTTTCACTAGTTGCCTCTCTAATTTGATCCATTGTATAATCATCTCCAAGCAAATCCCCCATCATCTAGTCATCTACAACAACTCGTCTTTATGAGATACTGATTGGATTGGTCTCTATTGAACTCCTGCGCTTTGCTTGTGGTGATGGAGGAGAAACAACAACGATATCTATTCCGTTAGAAATTTGACTGCCCTCTTCTAAAATCCTACACTTTGACATACGTAAATTTTCATTTTCTCTTTCTTATTCTACCTTTTCAATGGGTATTTCATTCATCGAGGAATTTGATCTAGATTATTTTCGGCACAAAATGAGAGCGGAGATATAACACATGAATATTTAGAGATATTGCAAGAGAGACAAAAATATAATAGAGATATATAGAAAATAACAAGAGTCACAGAGATACAGTAATACATGATTTCTATTAAACAGAGACTGTAAAATACAGAGTGAAAGACTCACTAGAATGGTGGTGGCTTATCTTTGAGAAGAGATGTGACGGCTACTCGCATCCGTGAGAAGATGATTATTACAATGAGACTCTAAGGGCCTTTTTAACATAAGTAAAATCGAAAACCCTAATCCCAGAAGATGAAAAGCCAAAAGGTTTATGGGCCCCGTTTGGGTAAGTTGGTGCATCAACTTCCCAGGGGCGTAACTTTTGCATACGATCTCCGTTTGGGGCACTCAATAGCTCGTTGGAAATATCTATCCGAGAAATACAACTTTTGGGAGAGCATCTATGATCTATGTTGCTCCCCGTTTTCTCAAAAAACATCGTTTAGGGCCTAAAAATGGCCCCGGAAGTTAAAAACTGCTAAAAATAGTAAATTGCCAAAATTGCCAGAAACATGTTTTGGGCCAATTGGAGAAGGTGGGTGGCCATCGATATCCACCTGGATCAATCCTCCCTCCTTAGGAAGCAATGGTCTCCATTGCTTTGAGTTCTCGGGGGAGAGGGGAAAGCAATTGCTAAATCTAAATCTTGGTGATCTGCTTGCCTTGCTAGAGAAGTGGCATTGCTTAACTTGTTAAAGGTCGTCATGAACCTGTGGATGGAAGGATTGGACCTTTTTAACCAGTCTGGCTACATGAGATGACTGTGTGTAGAAGGAATCTTTGTGCTTTGATGCAACCTTGTCGACCTTCTTCTGGTGGATAAAAGGTGCTTGGGCTGAGGCTGTAGTGGTTGCAATATCCTTTTGTTCCCCTTTTGAACAGATTATGGAGAAGAAGAATTTTGTAGTATGAGATACTACCTTGCAACACTGTTTAGGTGGGGTAGTAGTTGGAAATACCTCTGGTATCCTATAGATATGACCCCCCAGAGTAATAATGACACTACGGGGTCGAGACTCATAGATAGCATGGTGTTTCCACATATATGGTTGGCCCAAGAGAACATCACAGACATCCAGTGGGGCAACATCACATAATACCTCATCCTTGAAGGG